>CAWUFW010013696.1:190000-459197 GCA_963921515.1 Calotriton arnoldi
TTACTGGAGTTTGAAAACATTACTTCAGTAAACAAAAGGCAGAAAGATTGTTTTTGTCATTCCTTGTTCTGACTTTGCATTAGCCATGTGCTGTAGTGCAGTTCATTCTCAGGTACGTTGTGGGGAGGACTGCTTAAGTGGAGAGACTGTGCTATGTCTTATTGTAATGCTAGTTGAAGATGCTTACAGCTATTCCTGTCTACATTCTTTTGCCTTGTACTAGGCCTTGTGTCCTTTAGCTATATTTGCGGCCATCCACGCAATGAATGCGACGAACCTGTTATTATGTTCTGAATAGATCGACAGCATACATAATATGCCCTCCGCACAAACTCAAGGGCACTTTCAGGGGGCGAAGTGTTTGTTACGAGTCGCTGGGTCTGTTCGCAGTACTGCTCGTAAGTGCAAGTCCACATTCCCGCTCAAACGTTCATTGCCTAAGGGAACATGAAATCACCGAAAACGTGGCTGCATTAACCAGTGCTTTCTTAGTTTTAACTGCCCTGAAGTCATAACGTGATACAAATCAAAAACCTGTTCTTTTTCATCACAAGCTGTGGCAGGAATGGAAACGACTGTGAAATACACAATTGGGGAAGGGGGGTGGGAGGGCGGGGGTGTATGTGTGTGGCTAAAAGGCGGTGGAGTGAGAAAGGGCACAGCGATGACGGTCAGTAGCATTTTATGAACTCTGCCTTCAAATAACGTGTAAATAAGTCAAATGAGTTAGCTGTTCTGGATTACAGTATTGGTTTCAAATATACCACGTTTGAAGATTCTTAAGGTAACAGTACACCTGTTTCAAAGATTTATGTGAACCCGAGTCTCAATATATGATGCCCCTAAAATAGCTCCGGTGGTAAAGACAGACGGCTAATGGGCCTTCTCCAGAGTTGCTTGTATTGCGTGTTGCGTGATAATGAAATGTTCTTTTCCTGCAACCCCTGCAACAGATGTGTGTCACCTGCAAGGAAATCTCTAATATTTAGTATTCGAAATTTTAACAACTAAGGGGCCGAATCCGATTTGGGCCGGAAAAAATACCGACCGACTCGGTACGGGATAATAGTCCGACCGACATGTACCGGCGTTGCCCGATCTGGGAAGTACGATGAAATGCATGTGAATCACGACCGACTCGTACGGAACTCAAGGCGAACGACCGACCCGGACGGAAACAAACTATCCGGCCGGAAAACCACGCGAATCGAACCGACCGACACGCACCAGGAAGAAACCCGAACGAAACGTACCCGCGAACTCCGACCCGCGCAGTACGATGCAATGGGTGCAAAAGCAGACCGATTCGCACGGAGCCCAAGCCGTACGACCGACACGCATACAAAACCCAGCCGAACAAACACAATACACCGCGACCGACGCGTACGCCGCATATGAAACCGAGCTGAAACACAGCAGGAACGACTCGGAGAGGCGCGCACGAGATAACTGCAACGTCCTACTCGGTCAGAAGAACGACTCCAACATGCACAATAATCACAAATGAAAAAATACAAAAAAAGAGGGCCAAACAAGCAATGACAAAGCCAATAAATACAGGGGGGAAATGGAACAAGGACACACCCCAACTCCATCTACATAAAGGCCACAAATCCCTACCATGATCCTTTGCAAATTCCACTGACCTGCCAGCAGAGAACACCAACACACAGCAAACACAGACACACACACAGCTCATCCAACACAAAAGCCACACACCATTAGCACCTCAACAAATAGCACCCTCACACACACACAGCAAAACCTACACTCACACACCCTCACTTGCACACACACACACATCAATCACCACCACCACCCATCACCATGCCCCTAAAGAAGAATCCAAAGTTCCTAGATAGTGAATTGGAAGTCATGGTATACGAGATCCTGAGGGTAGAGCCACAGTTGTTTGGCACATTGGTCCAACAGACCCCCATGTCGCAGAAAACCAAGATGTGGGCGAGGATCGTCGACAGGGTGAACGCACAATCACCATGTTTGCGCACAAAGGAAGACATCCAGAACAGGTGGTATGATGTGCGCAGGAGGGTCAGGGACCTACTGAAGAAGGATTACCTCCTGAGCCAGCACACCGGCAGTGGCCCTCCTGCCAAACCAGTATACCTCAGGCCCTGGGAGGAGAAGGTGCGGGCCATCCTACCACCAGTGAGCGTATATGGACTAACAAACATCCCAGAGCCTGGTGAGTACACAACTAATATACACAATATTGTGTGCCAATACACACACATCACTGTCAAGGGGACAGTCAAACCATGCACCCCTAGCAAATCAACAGCAACCAAAAGACAATAATCCCAAAAAGTGTATGTCAGTCAGATAAACACAATACATGCTATGTCATAGTGATATGTAACTGTGTCATGACATGTACAAATCCAATACCAAATTGAGCTAGGCAGTGGCACAAATCTAACCAACAAACACTGTCAGATATTTAGCCACCACTAGAACACCACCTCACAGGGAAGCTCACAGAAAGGAAGGAATCCTGTGTATGCTGGTGAAGTCAGTGTAGCCAAGAGCATGATGGGACTCGTAGTAACAGATAATGGGCAGCCTCACATTTGGACCATCAACACCACTCAGAACCATGCTCACAACACAGGGAGTGGATAAGGACTGACAAGATGGCTGACACTGGGTACTGCTGTGGGGAGCACAAGGCCCTGCTGGGAACTGTGCACCAACAAACAGCACAACACCACTGCCTGACATCCTGAAAGCCAACTTGCACTCCCTGCAATGCAAGCACGTTGCATGGTGGGATATCTGGCTGGGTGGGAAGGAGGACTCACAGCACTGACCATAGTTACAAGCAGCTCACCTCACACACCCCTCAACACAAACTCCACATAACCCACCTGGGAGAATGCAATGCCTCACATACCAAATGAAGATCCCACAAAGAACCACCACCCTGGGTAATGCTGTGTGAAGCACAGGGACACTCTTGGGACTTGTAGCCAAACAAACGCAAGGACAACACTGTCAGCCTTCCTGTCAGCACAGGCACACTACCCCACAGGGAAGCAGAGTCCAAAGGAAGGAAGTATGGGCATGCTGGGAAGGGGGTGTAGGCAATAGCATGATGGGAGTTGTAGTCACAGATACTGCTCACCCTCACAATTGGCCCATCAACACCACTCTGAACCATGCTCACATCACAGGGAGTGGATAAGGACTGACAAGATGGCTGACACTGGGTACTGCTGTGGGGAGCACAAGGCCCTGCTGGGAACTGTGCACCAACAAACAGCACAACACCACTGCCTGACATCCTGAAAGCCAACTTGCACTCCCTGCAATGCAAGCACGTTGCATGGTGGGATATCTGGCTGGGTGGGAAGGAGGACTCACAGCACTGACCATAGTTACAAGCAGCTCACCTCACACACCCCTCAACACAAACTCCACATAACCCACCTGGGAGAATGCTATGCCTCACATACCAAATGAAGATCCCACAAAGAACCACCACCCTGGGTAATGCTGTGTGAAGCACAGGGACACTCTTGGGACTTGTAGCCAAACAAACGCAAGGACAACACCGTCAGCCTTCCTGTCAGCACAGGCACACTACCCCACAGGGAAGCAGAGTCCAAAGGAAGGAAGTATGGGCATGCTGGGAAGGGGGTGTAGGCAATAGCATGATGGGAGTTGTAGTCACAGATACTGCTCACCCTCACAATTGGCCCATCAACACCACTCTGAACCATGCTCACATCACAGGGAGTGGATAAGGACTGACAAGATGGCTGACACTGGGTACTGCTGTGGGGTGCACAAGGCCCTGCTGGGAACTGTGCAACAACCAACAGCAAGACACCACTGCCTGACATCCTGAGAGTCAACCTGAACCCACTGCAAGGGTGGCATGCTTCATGGTGGGATAACTGGGCTAGGTGGAGAAGGATGGCCGGATGTCCACCAAATACAACAAATGCTGGGCATGCACACACCTCAACATTCACATTGAAATGCCCCAGGTATGCATGACAATGTGCTACACCAATATCAACCTCTTACTGTGACAACTTAGGACAATGCAATGTACATGCCCGCATCCAGAGGTACAGTCACAACTGTCAGGTGTGTGAACCATTGATGCCTGTAGAAACATAACATACAATGTGTGTCTCTTCCAAATACAGGTGATGATGATGGGGACACAGCAGCAGGCGAGGAGGAGTCCCTGTCCCAGGCTCCGGGGGACATAAAGCTCACTGGTGTGGAACAGCCTCTGCCCTCCTCGGATGGCGAAGACCTACCTGGCACCTCCGGTGTGAGTCATCATGCAGCACCAGCTGGACCAACATCTGCACCCCCTGCACCCACCCCTCCAACAACTGCCAACACACAGACCACCCCTGCTGACACGGACAGACCAAGGACCACCGATGACAACAGCACAGGGCCCCAGGCCCAGCGTGGAGCAATGGACGACAACACCACTAACAACCCCCAAGGGGGCCTTGGGTCACCTGTGCGTGCCACCGCAGGTCCTGCACGTGTCGCCAGGGGTGGTGGGAGGGGTGGTAGACATAGGTCGCTGCTTGCAGAGGGGTCTGGACTGCATGATGACCCACAACTGGCACACATCGCTGATGCGTACCAGGATAGCACCGGAGAGGTCAGACAGGTCGTGGGGATCCTCAAGGACATACAACAGCAGCAGGCTGCCCATCATGCCCGCTTGGACTCCCACATGTCCCGTGTGGAGACACACATGTCTCGCATGGAGTCCAAGTGGGACACATTGCAAGAACTCACAGCGGTGCATAGGGACATATTGACATGCCTCCGCCAGATTAGCACCAACATGGCCACACCTCCCTGTGTGCCCAAAACATCTGGTGCTGCAACAACTGACACCGCCACAGGGAGGGAGGAGGACTCTGGCGGAGACTCCCCTGCACCGCCGCAGCCTGCACGTGAGGGTCCCCCCCCAAAGAAGAGGGGTCGTCCGAGGAAGGAAAACTGAGAGGTTGATGGCCACGTACATCCCCCAGGAAGTCAACACCTGTTCTGGAAATTCTCCTTTGTGTGCAAACGTTTCACCCTGTCGAATGCAACACTAATCTCCCACATGACATGGGGAGTTCGTGTTGGACTAATGTATCATATGACTGTGGACTTCACTCAGGACATTTCTGCTACCAAGACTTCCAACTCATCTGGGAACTTTGGATCACAATCCCAATGTACAGCACCCACCATCCTGTGCACTATACACACACACATTTCTGTAAATAAAATCACTAGTACACCATACTTGCCTCTGTTGTTATTCAAATGTGGATACTGTTATGGTGATGATGATCTGCTAAATTACTCTGTGTATGCTAACTGCTACAGCAAGTACAACACCGTCGTGTGAGTCATGGTGACGTGACACATATGAGGGAGACACACCACTAGGGCTACACAACACAGAGACACCAGGGCCATCGGACTCATCGCCCACAGTGATGTTGCCAGGAAATACAGTGGAATGCACAGACACCACACCTATTCAGAGTCTGTGTCAACTAGCCCACAGGTGCAGTAAGCAAATGTCAGTCAGATGTGTGACCACAGACAACGCACATCCCAAAGTGAAGCACAGGTTCATTACACATTTGCAACATGTTGTTTCCACTACAAATGCAAGGTTTACCCACGTGGCAGTGGCCACACAGTCAACAAGTGCAGAAGATATGAAGTCCAGGGGTGTGTGGCACATCACTTGTAGGCAAACTACTGCTGCCACCCTGAAAGCTGAATCATGGTGTTGGGGGATCCAAGTTGACCAAAGTACTCAGTAAGCACCCTGTGAAGGACAGACATGACACACAGTTAAAACCACTGAAGAACAGAACAGAACTGCAATACTCATGCCCAATACATGTCACAAGACAACTACACAAAACCAAGTTAGCATGTCAAAACTGTTGGGGAGTACAGACTACCTGTAAGGACACATTGCTGCACGCATCCAGTCAAGTAGCACATGGCCACACTCAAACAGCACCAGAGCACCACCCACACATATCATGCAAACTCACATCATTCACATTACATCTCCCTGGATACTCACATTCAGCTGAAGAAGTTGGTGATGAGCTGTGTGCGGACATCACCATCATCATCATCATCATCACTGGCATCGTGGTCCAGGCCAGGATCCTCCACAGGTGGCGGACATTGGTCATCGTCATCCAGGATGAGAGGCAACTCCTTCCGCACTGCCAGGTTGTGTAGCATGCAGCAGACGATGACAATCTTGCACACCTTTGCTGGGGCATATGGGAGGGCCCCTCCTGTCTTGTCAAGGCAGCGGAAGCGGCTCTTCAGGAGACCAAATGTCCGCTCAATCACTCTCCTGGTCCGACCATGTGCCTCATTGTAGCGCATCTGGGCTGGTGTCACAGGGTTCCTGAGGGGTGTCAGCAACCACAGCATGTTGGGGTATCCGGAGTCATGTACGGACAGACAAGTGCACATTAGCTGATTTGGAAAAGTGGGTGGAATACTACAGATCAGAACACACACAATGGTACAAAGTCAGTACACACCGACAAGCCAGGCACGCTGGTTCTGCATCTGTGGCATCATCCTCGGGATGCGACTACTCCTCATCATGTAGGCATCGTGTGCTGAACCAGGGAAACGGGCACACACATGTGTGAAGCTCATATCTGCAAGACATACCACCGGAGCATTGATCGAATGGTAATGTTTACGGTTCCGGTATGCCTGCTCATGTGCCTGTGGTGGTATCAAAGCCACATGTGTCCCATCAATGGAGCCAATGACATGTGGCATCCTCCCCAGGGCATAGAAGTCACTCTTGACGTCAGTGAGTTGTTGACGTGTAGGGAAATAGATGTACTGGTTCAGGCATCTCAACATTGCCTCCAAAACATCGCGTAGCACACGGCTGAACATAGTCTGTGACATCCCACCGGCAGTCGCCACAGTGTGTTGAAAGGTACCGGTGGCAAAGAAGTGTAGGGCTGCCATTACCTTCACCTTGGGTTTCAGCGCCGTAGGGTACGTCCGGCCAGGTTGCAAATGTGGTGCCAAGCGCACTTCCAAATCATCAATCAGCTGCCTGGTGAAGCGGTACCGTTGGATGCTGTCACGTTCCACCATCGTTGCCAGGTCAGGGAATGGTCTATGGACAGCTGGAGCCCTGCAGTGCATAGGTTGAAGAAAGAAAGATTGTCAGTCACCCCACATATGTGCCATTCACCATACTCAATTTCACATGATACATCATTACGAGACACAAGTACTTGATGTGTGTGCCGTTCTGTTCTGACATAACTCGCACCTACATGCCCATCATCTAACTTCTCAGTACAACATGTGTGCACAACAGGTACCAGGTTGTGCTATGGGAAACCATTAGGCTGTGTCACAGTACCCATTTCCTGCTGTCACGTTCACACACACACCACAGTGACATGTCTGGACAGATGCGCCACAGGCATCACAGCTCATTGACAGGTAGATTCCCAGTGACCCTGTCTTGCCACATGGACACTGGCATGACATGGCGTATCATGTACACGTCAGAAAAACAAACATGACTCCCACAGGTAGTGGCCCCTGTCGCCTCCGCAGGACAGACATGGACGCCAGTGACGCACAACATCAAAGTCCATGCACAAACAACGTTGATGTGGAGACTGTCTCCCATCGTGCACATGGAATCAGAGACATCGGAAACACAACATGCACACAGACTGTGGAGGGACATCACTATTGTGGCAATGGGTCATCCTGTGACGTACATGCCTTCCCCATGGGACCCTTGGGGTATGTGACATGTCACACACATACACAACCTGGAAATGTGACCATGCCACATGCTCCGAAATGAACTGCTGCACATCACAGTTATCATGTGCACAACACACAAAGGACCCTGTCCCCATTAACACATGCACAGCCTGGGTGTGGCTGCCCACAAGTGCCACCACAGAAACCACATGTTAACCCTCATACACAGAAAAGGTAATGCAGCCTTACATGCCTTAGGAAACAGTGTGGACTGGGTGTGGTGTTGTAGGTGTGCCCCTGTGTCTCTGGCAGGTATATGTGGCTGGCATACGTTCACCAGTGACAAGCATGGTGACATATGCGACTGACCTGTACAGGTACGCATTGTAAAGCAATGGACCGATCGGTGTGCCCGGCCGGCCCATTGCATCTGTTGTGAGCGGGTACGCGGTGTACAGCAATGGACCGATCGGTGTGCCCGGCCGGCCCATTGCATCTGTTGTGAGCGGGTACGCGTTGTATCCCGAAATACGCGTTGTATAGCAATGGACCGATCGGTGTGCCCGGCCGGCCCATTGCATCTGTTGTGAGCGGGTACGCGTTGTACAGCAATGGACCGATCGGTGTGCCCAGCTGGCCCCTTGCATCTGTTGTGAGCGGGTACGCGTTGTACAGCAATGGACCGATCGGTGTGCCCGGCCGGCCCATTGCATCTGTTGTGAGCGGGTACGCGCTGTACAGCAATGGACCGATCGGTGTGCCCGGCCGGCCCATTGCATCTGTTGTGAGCGGGTACGCGTTGTACAGCAATGGACCGATCGGTGTGCCCGGCCGGCCCATTGCATCTGTTGTGAGCGGGTACGTGTTGTATCCCGAAATACGCGTTGTACAGCAATGGACAGATCGGTGCGCACGCATTGGCTGGGGCCTGGCATGGCAACGGACGCGTTTTCGAAGCTCCAACGAGTCTGATGCAGTGAATTCAGTTGGCCAGCCACAACAATGTTGCAAAATCATGGGTGTCATGAAGTTGAAGATTTGAAGGATGCTGTGGGCGTGTATTAGTGCTGCTATTCCATGGATTGGTCAGATTCAGAAGATGCAAACGACTTGGACCTATCACTTTGGACACATGGGACAGTATCTGCCTCTGCAGCACACATATAATGCTGGCTGTTCCCCTGAGAGCTCACTTGCCTGCACTACATGCTCCAGGACAACATCTGCCACCAACACTGCTACTGTCTCTGCATCCTCTGGCTACTGCAATGGCACGTACTGTGGAGAGAGCCCCAGCCTTCAGCCTTGAGGAGAACCAGGCCCTGCTGGACAACCTCCTTCCACAGTACAGCAAGCTGTATGGGAAACCAGGGGAGCAGGTGAGTGTGCTGTCCACTGCCTTACTAATTGTGCATGTTGTCTGACTAGCAGGACTTACAGTGTGCACACCACTGGCTAGCATGCTCACTGAGTAGTTGTCACACCCCAAAGTGTGTAGTTACATGCACTGAACAGGTACAGTGCAGTAACAGTGCATTCCAACAAGGTTTACTTCCCATGCAATGATACCATGTAGTGACTGCTGGCAAACTGTTCATAGCCATTGTTGCACTGCCTATGTACATCATATGCCCCTGTGATTGAGACATGTATGTTCAACTGTGTGATGCACGTATATGTTGCATGTGTAGTAATGGCCTTTTCACTTTGTCATCCTCACAGGTTGATGCCCACCAGAAGCAGGAAATCTGGCTGACCATCGCCCGGGCAGTAAGATCCGTGGGGGTCTACAGGCGCAGGATCCGCAACTGCCAGAAGAGGTGGCAGGACCTTCGGGGCTGGACCCGGAGGATCGCAAGGGTCCAGCTGAAGCTGTCGCCTCCTCGCAGGAGGGGCGGACACCGGACCCTGACCCCCACATGCTCCGGATCCTGGCGGTGGTCTTCCCTGACCTGGATGGGCAGCTGAAGGGCAGACAGCAGCAAGGAGGGGGGGTGCGTCCATGACTGCACTGTGCACTTTGTCTGACATGCTATGTGCCCTCCTCTGGCCTGGTTAAACTTCCACAGTACATCAGTCATGTGGTCCAGGACCCATGTCCCTCATTTGTGACATGCCCACTTCTCCTCTGATACGCATATGTGTGGCCCTTACAGTCAGGAAATTGTGTCACTTGGGGACTGTGTCATTGCATTTAGCTTCGCTCAAGGTGGGGGACAGCATTTGTTCCCGTGACTATGTTGTGCGATTCATGGGTGGGTCAATTGCTTACACAATGCCTAAGTTCTGACATGTAATCTGGGTGTAACTTTGATATGTGATCCACTTGCTGATCTGAATCACCACATGTCCCTGGGGAATTTGGCACACACCCATGCTGCCGGTGGGAACAATGTTTGGGCCTCAGGAGTATGTGTATCAAGTGTGTCACACATGCTTAGCCACCTGCCTACTGTCCAGGACTCATCCCTCTTACAGGTGGAGCTGGACAGTCATGCCTACTCCAGGGCATACAATACACTCTGTACTCCCACTCCCGTGTATCATCTGGCATGTTGTGATCAGTGAAATGTACCCTCAGGTGTCTGCCTCTGTCTCATTGTGCTGTGTCTTCGTTGTCAGGACTACTGGTATGTTTATCGGTTAGGGCTCAGCATGCCATCGGAGATGTGACCATGATAGACGATACTTCTGTGACTTATAGGTGTCTGATCACTTGACTGTGCACACAGGTGTATGCGACTGTGACTTTCAGGCAGCTGTTTTTCATTCACAGCACACTGTGAGGTGCTCATGTTCAGAGAGTTGTGTTTCATGTCCCCCATATGTCCAATTGGTATGACGTGGACAAATAGTAGTTCAGATGATGTTGTTTTTGGAGGATGGACATGTGCACTTGTCAGTTACATAACTTGCATTCCCCATGTCCTAGGATTGTGACACAGTGCAGACTGTTGTTGGCTGGCTGCCATGGCCATGTGACTGGAGACAGTGATGTATGACTTTACACCATGCCTGTGTCATGGCATTAAACTTCCTAAGACTGATCCTGCAGGGGAGTGACATGTGCAACATGCACCCCATTGTGGCATTGACTATCCGGACATGGGTGGATCATGGTGTCTGGTGCTGGTATGCATCACATGCATTTCTATTTAGACTCTGGCCTTCCCTTTCTCCGGACACCTGCACTGACTCAGTGGCAAGAGATGTGATGTGTGCATGTTCACATACTTCACCGTGTTCCCTGCAATGTCCAACAACTGTGTAGGTGGTGCATGTGTCCACACTGGGGTCTTACCATCAGACAGGCACCAGACAGATGGGTGCAAGGGCAGGAGGGGTGTGAGTCCCATGGTTGACCATCAGACTGACAATTGGCTTCCCCGAATCTGTGTGAGGAGTTGAGGACTTTAGGCAATGTTCAACTAAGGATGCCAGGGCTTGCTCTGTGATGTGCTGTACTTACTGTGGTGTGTGCGGTCAGTGCAGGTGACTGATGTTTGTCTGTTTCCCTAATTGTTTGCAGATACATCCACGGCCACAGGAGGGGACAGCTCCACGGACCAGGAGGAGCAGCGGAGCCAGACTGGGTCAGCATCCGACGAGTGGTCAGAGGGACCCAGTGGCACAGAGGGCGAGGGGAGCCACACCGAGGAGTCCTCAGCACCATCCACCTCAGCTGAGGACCACAGCAGCTCGGAGGATGACTCCCTTGTGGAGGCGGGTCTCAGCAGCCACCAAAGGCCAGCTAGTCTGTCCGGCCCCGCCACCACCACCACCGCCCTCCCATTGGCTCCCATTCCTGAGGTCCGTGGAGGCTCCCGTGCTCGGGAGCGTGTCTCCTTCGTGCCAGGCACCGCACCCCCTGCCCTATATCCCCTGCTGCCCTGAGTGAGGAGTCTGTGTACCTCCTTCGGCAGCTCCATGTAGGGCAGACAGCAATGCTGAGTGTCCTCCATGCACACACCACTCTGTTGACACAGCTGGTGTCGTTCATGGAGGGCATCTCGACGGGTATGTCTGCCCTACAGAGGAGCAATAAGTCCATGGACTCCTCCCTGACGGCAGCCGTGTCCCTCCTCCAACAGTCCCTCACCCCTCCCACCTCTGCCCCATCCACACTTCTTGCCACCCTACCTGTCCAAAGCACATGCACACCTGCACAATCACCCAAGCACACAGACACGAGCAGCACAGACACACCCAAGAGAAAGGCAAGACGTGCACACAAGCATCCTCAGGGGACTGATACCACACACACAGGGGATGGGGAACAGACACACACACAGGCATCCACAGTCACTCTGCAGTCCTCCAAATCCTCTCCCTCCAAGACCCCTTCCCTTGCCTCACCTGCTACCCCACCTACACAGCAGATCTTCCTGTGTGACCTCGGCCTCTTCCCCTCCGATCCTGCTGATCCAGCATACCGGGGAAGAGGAAGTCCACCCACACAGAGGGAGTGCCCTCGCCCCCGGACACCCTCCCCCAGGCGCAGGCAGACACAGGACCCCATTCGGAAGTCCCCCGGACCAGGAAGAGCAAGACCCCACCACCACCACCACGCAGCTCCACCACCCAGTCTCTCTCCTCCATCCCCCAGGCCACCACTCCACAGGTTCCCCTGCCACACCCTGCCCCAGGTTCCCCCACACACCGATACCGCATCCCCAGACTGCTTAGGCCCTCCCCCCTGCCACTTGCTCTTCCACCCCCAACCCAGACGCTCTGCCTGTTAGTGCCACTGGTGTGGAGACCGGGTCCCCCCTCTGTCCTGCCCACCTCATCTGCCCACCCTTCCACTCCCTTGGAGTCATGCACTGCAGTGGAGTCCACAACCACCCCGTCTGACTCAGGCACTGCAGTGGGGACCCAGTCCACTACATCAGACCAGCCCACTGCAGTGGTTGCAGCACCCACACCAACTGACTTGTGTACCACAGTGGTGCCGGCCCCCTGAGTCAGACACCTCCACTGCAGTTGCCGGTGACACTCCTGCACCCACCACCCCTTCACTGCCTCACTCTGCCATCCCCTGATCCTGTCCCTGCGGTGCCTGGCCTGCCCCTTGTATGCCCCTCCAAGGGGGATGTCCCCTGTCCGTACCAGTGCAGGCAAGCAATGGGTGACCAGTTGTCACTTATCACCCTGTTGGGACTGTGATTTTGGACTGGCCATTGGCCTTAGTTTCCTTTGGACTTCAGAGTTTTCCTTGACATTTGCTGAATAAAGCCTCTTTTTGTTTAATTGTGGGTTTTCTTTTGATGTACATGATGTGGATGAGTAGCATCCTGCATTTGCAGTTGTAATAGTGTTCATATCAGGAAAATGAAGTGCAGCTGTGATGGACTCCATGTGGTCCATGGGATATGTGTCCTGTTGTAGTCTGGATCTATGGCATCCTTTGCTGCAGTCTGAGGGTGTAATGTTCAGCATTTGACACAGGGATGTACGTTTAGCATTTGTAAATGAACATCTTTGTCTTACACTGATGCACATCTGGTGGGCTTACCACTGTTCAATGTTCCGATTTCCCTGACTGTGTGCCCAGCTCCACTGGACATGCAGTTTTGCACATCAATGTCGAAGGACTCATCTGTGTATACAGTGCAACTTGCTTGACACGTGTTTTGGGTGTATGCAGATGACTGACGTGACACTCCCGTACCCAGGCTGATGTGAGCAGAGCCTTCTGTGTGTTGTAGTTGTTGACTCACTGACGGAGTGTTCTGCTGACATGTTTGGGTCGTGCACAGACAAGGTTTGGCACAGCGGACCTTCCACAGGAGTGGAGTGCCCTCATGGCAGTGTGTAATCCGGTGACATTGCGTGGGCCTGTGTTGTGTGTTGTGTAAGCATGTCTGTGCGTGTTCCCTTCCCTTTTCCTACACAGGCTGTGTCCCTAGGGATGTTCCTGTTTGTGATGCTTGCTGAGTTGTTCTGTGTTCATCCAGCATCTTGGACCTGGTTTCTCCGTGATGTGGGTGCATGGCAAACTAATGTTCATGAGGTTGTCATTCCAGGTTGTCTTTGTTGTCAGGGCTGGGGATGTGGTCAAACGCAGATGGGACACATTCAGGATTCCCCTTGGCACTTGTTGTTTACACAAGTCATGTGATTTACAGTTTGTGGTAGCTTTCAGTGATTGTGACACGTTGTGTGTGTGACTTCTGCCACTCCTCAGGGTCAGAGCTGCAATGTTGGAAGTTGTGTGTGTGTGTTCTTAGTGTGTCACCTTGGCTTCTTCGTTGGTGTGTGACTATTTCCAGGATCCCATTGATTGTGGTGGATTTCACATCATGTACTGTGCTGTGTGTCAGACATTGACGAGTCTTGTTGACTGGCCATGTGTGATGGCATTCTGCACCTTAGTTCCCACCACCACCCCTGGTATTGTCATGGGTGCATGTGCAATGTCACCAGTCCATGTGAGCTTCACTGCTGCACATTGGTGGAGATCAGGGTGTGTGGTGTTGAGTGTGTGCAAATGTGAGTTGTTGCACGGCTAGACCCCTACCTCCATATTGGCCTTGGCTGGCAGGCCGTGCTGATTGATTAGAGCTTGTGTAGATGTGATGGTAGTTTGTTGCTCAGGACACATGGCTGTGGTTCACAGTGTGAACGACATCCACCTTTGTCATCACAGTGGGATTATCATGCAGGCTAGTGTCAGCACAATGTGGGGTCCCTGGGGGTAGTGCTGTGGTGGGTCTGTCTCTTGCTGTGTTAGTTGCTGTTCCTACAAGCTTGTGTGACATGTGTAATTTGGGCTCCCTCTCATCTAACAATGCCTGATTGCCCACATAGGGGTATCCGATCCATGAGTAACTTTTGTATGGCACTGTATACACATCTGTGTGGTTGGAATTCAGGCCTCCTCATGTGTTGTGTGGTTGCCTGGGGACACTGGCACACCCCCCATCACCCGTTGTGTTTGATATGCAGTGTGAGTCTGCCTGTTTGTGTTTGTGCCTTAGCACCACTGCATTGGCATATCTTGAGTGTGCCATTGGCTGTATGTTGTTTGGTGGTTTTCCCCTGCTGTCCCTGGGACTCCTAGGTCATCAGTCAGCACAATAATCATGGCTTGTATGTCCCATTGCTGCCATGGTATGGTATTTGTTCACCTCACATCTACAGTCTCCACAGGATATCTACATTTGTGTGTCCATTGGTGCAGATATGTGGGTCAGCATTATGATGGTCACTTCTGTCATTGTGTTATTTGTGAATGTTGACAATGTGGGACCCCATGGGTGATGTTTGTATGCACATGGCCAAAACGATGTTTCAGTGACACTGCACTGTTTGCCTCGACCAATCTATGTTGCTATGGGACACAAGCACTACTATGCCACTGATGTGTTTGTTGTTGTGTGACCAGGATTCATCCATGCAGTTTGGCTTTGGCAGCTTTTACCATGACTACACTTACCTTATGATCACTGTGGTGATGGTGCTTTCGGCCCCATTGCCACACTGTTCAAAAGGTGCATCAGCTATGGACCCCATACTTACCTTTTGGTCACTGTGGTGATGGGGCTTTAGGCCCCATTGCCACACTGTTAAAAATGTGCATCAGCTATGGACACCACACTTCCCTTTTGGTCACTGTGGTGATGGGGCTTTAGGCCCCATTGCCACACTGTTCAAAAAATGTGCATCAGCTATGGACACCATACTTCCCTTTTGGTCACTGTGGTGATGGGGCTTTAGGCCCCATTGCCACACTGTTCAAAAAGTGCATCAGCTATTGGCACCACACTTCCCTTTTGGTCACTGTGGTGATGGGGCTTTAGGCCCCATTGCCACACTGTTCAAAAAGTGCATCAGCTATGGACACCACACTTCCCTTTTGGTCACTGTGGTGATGGGGCTTTAGGCCCCATTGCCACACTGTTCAAAAAGTGCATCAGCTATGGACACCACACTTACTTTTTGGTCACTGTGGTGATGGGGTGTTCGAGCCCATTGCCACAGTGGCCATGGTCGGCTTGCATTGTGGAGGCCACACACATTTATGTGTGACACATGTGATAGGGGGTCACATTGTATGTTCAATGTCATGTTCAGTCTTGTAGGCATTTGACACAGACTACACACGCTTGTCAGGGTGTTGGGGGGATGTAATTTTCTGTCATTCCTTATGTGGGAGTATGCTGGTTGTGTCATGCATTACCCGTCCTATGAGTAGGGGTGGTGTTAGTGGTAGGCATCCATCCCCCATGAGTGGGGATGGTAGTAGTGACAGGCATCCAGCCCCCCCTGGATAGGGGTGGTGGTAGTGGCAGGCATCCATCCCCCTAAGGGTAGAGATGGTAGTAGTGACAGGCATCCAGGAACCCATGATTAGGGGTGGTGGTAGTGGTAGGCATCCATCCCCCCATGAGTGGGGATGGTAGTAGTGACAGGCATCCAGCCCCCTAAGGGTGGGTATGGTAGTAGTGACAGGCATCCAGGCCCCCTGAGTAGGGGTGGTGGTAGTGGCAGGCATCCATCCCCCTAAGGATGGGGATGGTAGTAGTGACAGGCATCCAGCCCCCCCTGGATAGGGGTGGTGGTAGTGGCAGGCATCCATCCCCCTAAGGGTGGGGATGGTAGTAGTGACAGGCATCCATGCCCCCTGAGTAGGGGTGGTGGTAGTGACAGGCATCCAGCCCCCTGAGTAGGGGTGGTGGTAGTGACAGGCATCCAGCCCCCCTGAGTAGGGGTGATGGTGGTGGCAGGCATCCAGGCCCCCTGAGTAGGGGTGGTGGTAGTGGCAGGCATCCATCCCCCTAAGGGTGGGGATGGTAGTAGTGACAGGCATCCAGCCCCCCTGAGTAGGGGTGGTGGTAGTGACAGGCATCCAGGTCCCCCTGGGTAGGGGTGGTAGTAGTGGCAGGCATCCAGACCCCTAAGGGTGGGTATGGTAGTAGTGACAGGCATCTAGGCCCCCCTGAGTAGGGGTGGTGGTAGTGGCAGGCATCCATCCCCCTAAGGATGGGGATGGTAGTAGTGACAGGCATCCAGCCCCCCCTGGATAGGAGTGGTGGTAGTGGCAGGCATCCATCCCCCTAAGGGTGGGGATGGTAGTAGTGACAGGCATCCATGCCCCCCTGAGTAGGGGTGGTGGCAGTGACAGGCATCCAGGCCCCCCTGAGTAGGGGTGGTAGTAGTGGCAGGCATCCAGCCCCCTAAGGGTGGGTATGGTAGTAGTGACAGGCATCCAGGCCCCCCTGAGTAGGGGTGGTGGTAGTGGCAGGCATCCATCCCCCTAAGGATGGGGATGGTAGTAGTGACAGGCATCCAGCCTCCCCCCTGGAAAGGGGTGGTGGTAGTGGCAGGCATCCATCCCCTAAGGGTGGGGATGGTAGTAGTGACAGGCATCCATGCCCCCTGAGTAGGGGTGGTGGTAGTGACAGGCATCCAGGCCCCCTGAGTAGGGGTGGTAGTAGTGGCAGGCATCCAGCCCCTAAGGGTGGGTTTGGTAGTAGTGACAGGCATCCAGGCCCCCTGAGTAGGGGTGGTGGTAGTGGTAGGCATCCAGCCCCCTGAGTAGGGGTGGTGGTGGTGGCAGGCATCTAGCCACCCATGAGTAGGGGTGGTGGTAGGGTGGTGTTGGTGGTAGGCATCCAGCCCCCTATGGGTGTGTATGGCATTGGTTTTGGCCATCACACCCCTATGGTTCTGCTGTTGCTTGTGTACGTCATTTGTGCATCCCTATGTGTGTGTGACATATTTCGGGTACGTGTAGTTTGTTTGTATTGTTGGTGTTTGACTTACCGTCTGCGCCGTACGCGTCCGTGCCGGTCCCGGTAATAGATGTAGAGTATAGGTAGGACCTGAGCAATGGGATTTATGCTTGGATCGTCTCGTTCGGGTTTCTCGTGTCTTCGACTTGTACTCGTCGCTGGCTTGTTCGTCTCGTAGCCGTGGATCGTCTTGTGGCGCACAACGGAGCTTATGTACGGCTCGCCCGGATGTTCAAATGTGCCGGACGTAGCGACGGGTTCGGCGCGTACGGAATGCGCATCATACTAGTCCGGCCGGAAGGTGCTGTGTATTTGCTTCCGTGCGGCTCGAATCGGCGTTTACGGATCCGGCTTGGGCGGGGAACAGGAGCTGGATTGGGTGAGTACGGCTCGTTCGGAAACTGGGTTGTTATACGCATCGTACTTGTTCGTCCGGACGAGTGTACGATTCGGTCGGGAAACACGCATTCGGCTTGTATTTTTTCCGGACGAATATTGCTAGGTGCGCTTCCGGCCGGGATCGGAATCGACCCCTAAGCATGTCCCGTCACCTATAATTATTTCCTGTGTTGGTATGTCTCAGGATGGAGCTTCCTGGGGCAAAAAAAAGAGAATGTATGTATGTATGTATGTATGTATGTATGTGTGCATGTATGTATGTATGCATGCTTGTATGTATGTATGAATGTCATGTATTCATGTGGTATGGGATAGAAAATGCTGCACCACCTCAGAATTCATCAGGGTTGCACAAAAGGTTTGGCTGGACAGGTCACACTCACACAGGTGATGTGGGACACATTTTGGAAGTTTGAATGGTTTATTAACTGGAGCATTCGGGGATGTCTGCACAGGTGGGTCAAACTACGCAGTGGACAGAGTGGGCAACTGCTGAGCCGTGCTAGTCCATTTTTTAAAACTGAGAACAACCACACTCTTCGCATAGCTGAGTTACAAATCATGAGGCTTCACAATTTTGCACACCCCTACTAACACATCCCTACTAACTGGCTGTTGAGCCTATAGACAAGGCATTGAAGATTCCAGTAATGCTGCTTTGCCTTTTGAAAGCTGCTCCCAGCAAGGATACTGAGTGGACAAAAGGAACCCTTAAAATGAGACATTTGGAGCTGGGGATTCTTCTACTCTCGCGACTTCCCCAACTCCAGTGCAGGCTGTAGTGTCAACCCCAGCTTTTAAGCACGTAAATGACAACGCCACACATGGAGCTCTGTAATAGACATCTTTATTCTTCATTATGCAGCCATTAACTGCACGCACTACGTCATAAATTGACCATACCCAGATACCTCCCAATCGATTACGTAACTTTTAATGAGTCTGACAAGGACGAGAAGGATCCTGCTGCACATGATCACATAACACTACATCTCCCACTTTGTTAAATACAAAGTATGGACATCATATATACATTAGAGTTCTTCAATGAGTCATTGAGGTGCTCACACCAATCTTCCAGATTGAGTCGTACGAGGTGAAGAAGTTAAATTGTCATCTGGGATCATAGATGTAGAGTCAGACGCTTGACGTGGGCACTCAGATGCTCTTGTTTTACTCGTGATGTCTGAAGCCACTGAACATCGAGGCGATGCTTGAAATGGGACGAGTCTCTCGTAATGGTCTTTCCGGGATGTTGAGTTGTCACCATATGTCCTTTACAAGTCACAACTCTTAATAGATCAGCATCAAAGGGAGCGCCTGTCTTGCATTTTTGTTTTGTTTGACTAGGACCCGGTCTCCTTATTTGTAAATCTTGTCCCTAGCGCATCTGCACTTATCTGCATAGGCCTTCATCTTTCTTTTGCGAGAAGTGTCCGTGACACAAATCTCATCAGTGTCTAGTACTCGGATCATGGTCCATCGTGGTAGCTTTGTCCCAATGGGTCTCCAAAACAGCAAGGTGGCAGGGCTTTCACCTGTTGTAAAATGGGGAGTTCACCAAAATTCATGAAGGGCTGTACATAAAGGTGACTTCAGGCTGCTCATGAATCGTTAAACAACACCATTTGTCTGTGGCCAGAGAGGAGTGCTTTTCTGATGATTGACATTTAAACGACTAAGAAAGTCTTTAAACTCTCTGCTATTGAAGGGGGGACCACTGCAGGATTTGAGAATGGATGGAACATCCCATACTGTGAAAATATCATCCAACTTCTCGATGACTTTGTCATGGGTGGTCGATAGATCTTCCACTAAGGGAAAACGTGCGTACTCATCAATAACTACCATGAGATGATGACAATTGTTTAAAGGTCCAGAGAAATCAACTGCAATTTTCTCCTATGCTTGTTTGGGAGGGTCAGAGGTTGCCAGGTTGTTTTGGGAGATAAGCAGTTGCACAGGTGACATGCTTTCCGTTCCTTCTTGACTCTTTCATCAATGCGAGGAAACCACAAGTGGTCTCCGAGGGCTCTCCTGGTAGCTGCAATGTCATGATGTCTTTCGTGTGCCAGCTCAATTACTTGCTCTCTCAAGCTCTCAGGTAAGACAATTCTCGAACCTCTTAGTATGATACCTTTGTGAGTAACAGAAAGTTCTTCCTGCACATTTTTGAATTTTTGATATTCAACATCATCAGTGAGAGGTCGAGTATGTTTCCTCCATGATTGCTTTGCAATTATATCCTTGAGTGTGAGTGTGTCTCTGTCTGTGTTGGTAGCAGCAAAGGTCTGCTCAATGGATAGAGCTGCAGGGGTGCTGGACTTTACTATGAAATTGATATATGCTTCAGCAGCTTTAGACATTGCACTCTGACTCTGTAACAGCACTTGTGAGAAGTAATCTGCAGGGTTTTGATCCTTCCCCGGCTTATGCACAATAGTGTCATCATACTCTTGCAGACGCGCCCCCCACCTCTTGATGCAAGGGGACATCTTGTCTTTCGGGTTTCCAAAAATGGTGAGAAACGCCTAGTGGTCAGTGACAAGGGTAAAATGCTTTCCGTACAGAAACATGAAAATGTTCACAAGCCCAAACCACAGCCAGGCTCTCTTTTTCTGACTGAGAATAGGCACATTAAGTCTGAGATAGACTTCTGCTGGCAGAGGCCACAATGTGTCTCTGAACATTTGGATGTCCATTGTGTTGAGCAAGGATCGCACCTAACCCCACCTGGCTTCCATCTACCACAATCTCAATATGTAACTTCGGCTCAAAGTAAGCCATTTCAGTTGCATTTTCAATAGTGTGTTTGATTTTCCTGAAACTTCGGAAAAATTCAAAGGACCACTGAAAGGGAGTATTCTTCTTTGTCAAGTCTCTTTCGGGGCAATTACCGTGGCAAAGTCACAAATGTATCTGGGGTAATAGCTGGCCATGCCTAGGAGGGATCACAGCATGTCACATCTTGCAGGGCACAAGTGGATGACAATGCCTGTACCTTTTCAGGGTCAGGAGTTATTCCCCCTTCAGAGAAAATATGCCCAAAGAATTTGAGTTTGGTTTTGTGAAACTCGCACTTTTCTGCATTTAAAGTGAGACCTGCATAAGCGAAAAAATGGCATACTTCTGTAAGAGCTTTGTCATGCTCTTTTGTGTGGCCCCAAACACTAGTATATCATCACTGTAGTTAAAAACATGTGTGACAGGTTGAATTAGTTGGCGAATGACACCCTGAAAGAGGTCTGCAGATGATGACACACTAAAGCTAAGTCTTTTGTATCTGAACAAACCAACATGAGTTGAAAAAGTATTAATGTGCCGAGATGATGGCATTCTTTGTTCAAATCAAGACAGGAGAAGACTTTGGCACCATTCAGCTGTGTACTCATGTCCGCTATGTGTGGACCTGGATGTCTTTCTCTCTTGATTGCTTTGTTGGCCTGGCGCATATCAACACAAATGCACACTGCACCTCCACTGTCCTTTGTTGGCACTACCACTATGGGCGAAACCCTTGGCTTTGGACCAGTAGAGTAATCGATTATGTCATGCTTTAATAACATTTCTAGTTCTTTCTCAATGGCCTCCTGTAAATGAAAAACAATCAGACGGTGTAGCTGAGCAACAGGACGAATGTCCTCATTAATGTGAAGTTGCACCTTTATTGCCTTGAGTTTCCTAGTCCATAAAACAACAAAGGGAATTGACTTACTATTTCAGAATGGAATGTGCATTGAGGTTGTAGTTTATGGATATTATTCCCATGTGAGCAGCAGTGATGAAACTGAGCCAATACGCACTCGACGAAGTATCTTGGAGAGCATGAACTGGTGCTTGTACTGTCGTTTTCTTATGCTTCATGGATGCTACAAATGACCCTTGACTTTGCAATGGCATAGAAGCTGCCCATGTGTACACCTTTGTTTTCGATGGCGTTAGACGTTTTACTGGAGACAGTTTGTTGTATATGTTGCCCAACATGATATTGATCGATGCACCACTGTCTATAATGAAAGTTGTAGGGCAGCCGTTTACCTTTAGCGTGATCTTGGGGCATCGGACAAATGAGTTTTTTCGCCTCAGTGGCGATCTCTCTTTGACTTGTGTTCTTCTTTGCAAACAGCCAATCCTACATGTGCATGTCCTTCTGTTGTCGACATCACCATTGCACATCCATCTTCTCTAATGTCCCTCGGTGATGACGATAAAGAGCATTTAGAAGATTATCAACTTTGTTTAGTCTCTACTTGCCTCAATTGATGTTGCCATTTGGTCTTGTGGGCGAGGCTAGAATGCTTCTGGAACTTTCTGGTGCCCATTTTCTCTTCTTGTCGTGACTCACTTAGTTTCTCTTTCACTTTGCAGACAGCTATGAAATGGTTTTCCATCCCGCAGCCTTTGCATATCTGTCCAATGGTGGGTCGTTTATCTTTGTGTGAAAATAAGATTCCACATCTGAAAAACTATTTTCCTTCACTTTGTGTTTCTGCTTACTTTTGATGATCAATGTTGATTCATTCTGGGTTGTTCCAGCTTCCATATCAGCAGCCTGTTGATCTGCTTGTTCTTCAGCTCTCACAGTAATGAGTACCTTTCCTCGACTGAGCATCTCTCTCAGCATGCGTCGTCTGAATGAATTGGAGAATTGGAGAGGCAACCATCGATAACTCTGAGAAGCATGGCTTCTTCATCATTGAATTCACTGAACTTGCAGTGCCTGATGAGAGTATTAAGCCTTTAAATAAACATATCCATTGTTTCACCAGCTTGCTGTCTTGTCTAGTTGAAAGTGCATCTTTCATAGTTGACATTCGGCATTTGATTGAACTTGGCTTCCAACGTTTCCTTAATTTGACGGTACAACATTTCATCAGCTTGTGATATTTTCTTTATATCTTCTTTCACTCCATCACCTGCAAGGTTCTTTAAGTACTTGATGATCTTTTTGTCATCTACTTCTTCAAGATGAAGTCATCAAACGTTTCGATCCATGCAGTCCATCTGGCGCTAATATTCTGCTTTTTGGCAATGTCGAATGGCGGTAGTGGTTTCAGGAACGTTGTGTGCCGTATTTGGTGATCCTTTCTGCAGCTATTGGAGAACTTCAATTTCTTGAAGACCTTTTGAGATTTGCTGAACGGCACCAGCCTTTTTGGTCATTTCTACAGGAACCAATGGATTCGTAAACACAACCCACGTGTTTGCGCTCGAGTCACCTTGCCAGATTTTGAGGTTGTAAGGAGCTTTGTCTGTTTTTCGCCGGTGAGTAGACTGGCAACAGTCAGCATTATTTGTTCAGTACTGTGTATCTGAAACATGAATCTACAATGCATGATTGAACAACCATTTATTCCCTTTGTGCCAGACGTTTCATGATTATGTCACATCGTCATGGGGGATTTGTAGATCACCTGGTATACTGTTAATTGTTTTAAGTTTTGTTTGTGGTGGGAGGTTGAGGAGTCATAAAAGGTATTGTTATGATGAATTTGATTGCAGCACTTAGATCCTGCTGTGATATGCTCCCATTTTTGTCCTTTGTCCTTTGGAGCAGCCTCTTCTCTCTGCAGCTTCAACACCTTTTAAGCACATTGTCTGTTTTGGCCAAATGAGATTTTCCCATCTGGCATGTGGCCCTACTCCCTTTCGTATCGGTGCCTCTTTTTACAACCCGTTTACAGGCTGAATTTTTAAGATCTGTTGGAGTCCCTTCATGGCTCTGGGATCTTGTCCTTTTATAGGCGCCAGCTTTTCCATTCTCACTGAGCATTTTGGTGGCATTAATTGCTGTCCACCTCTCCCACTGCACGCACCTATCCCTTTTCCCTCTCCCCTCTCCCTGTTTGCCAGTTGATCTTACCCCTCATAACTTGCCTCACAACCCTATCACACATATTAATCACATGGCACGTCCCCTGCAGCAAAGGTCAATAAAGGTAGTTTCCCTAAACGTGAGCCGCTTGATACATTTTATCAAACGGACGAAAACTCTCAACTTTTTAGGTCATCAAAAACCTGAGAACGCCCTCCTCAGGAAACCCACCTGTCTCCAGCAGAGTGTGACAAGTTAGGGAGAGACTGGGTGGGCCAGGTTCCTGCTAGTGTCTCTCACATCACTGGGTCGGGATGACACAGGTGGTCCACTTAGGAAATGAGGTGTTGCCATACTTCTTCATAAGCACCTCTCGTATAGAATTCTCCAAACGTGTTCATATACAGATGGCAGCTATGTGTTTGCCAAGGTCTCTATACAGGGAAGGACAGTAATCGTGGGCTCAGTATACGCTCCACAGACCTCTAAGTCTGGGTTTTTTTCTCAAATCAGTAGGTTACTGACATCATTTAGCACCTCTAGAATCATCACTGGAGGAGACTGGAAGGTAGCTCTTTACCCTTTTCTGGACAGATCAGGTAGGTAGGACATATACCATGATGGGGACCATTGTGCTTTATGTGGTCTAATGCAAGATGATGCTCTTTGGGGCCCTTGGAGACTCCTGAATCCACAATGAAGAGATTATACTTTCAGCTCTTGCTCCCACAACAGTCATACTCATGTTGACTACTTTCCTTGCACCTCCTTGGTGACCCAACACCTAGTAGATGTGAACATTATTCCTTGAGGGATCTCAGATCATGGCCTTATGGATTTCCACATAGGATTGAGTTTGCATGCACCCCTGCGAGGACCTTGGCTCCTAAATGCCTCCCATTACAAAGACCCTGAGGCAAAACGTTGCCTTGCAGAATACTTAAAAAGGTGTTTGGAGGACAACAAGGGCTCTGTGACCTCAGCACAGACACTGTGGGGGGCAGGAAAGACTGTTCTTTGTGGCATGCTGTTGAGGGACTCGGCGACGATCAAACGGAGGCTTACAGATCCTAGGCGAGAACTGGAAGCATGGGTCATATCCCTGTCTACTGACTACAACTCATCTCCAAAATCATCCCTTCTCCAGGAGCTTTTGCTGGCTAAATATCAACTGAATACACACAATACTACAGATGCAGAGAAATGCCTCTTCTGTGTACGGCAGAGACACTATGAAAGGGGTGAGAAGGCAGGTAGGCTTTTGGCTTATCAGCTCCGCCAAGAAGCCTCATCCAGAATGATTCCCGCCATCCGAGACTCAGAGGCTCACAACAGTTGCAGAGTTTCAGAAATATTATGAATGCCTTTACACAGATGAAACACATCCAGCATCATACACTGAATCTTTCCTTTTTAATTCCCTTAAAATACCAAGGCTATCCCCTACACAATCTGCACAACTGGAAGGTGCAATCAGGTGGAGGAAATCACATCACCTATCAATGCTATGTCCTCCGGGAAGGCACCTGGGGAAACGGCCTTCCAACTGAAGTTTATAAGGCCACAAAAGCTCAGATTACTCATTTTATCATGAGGCCCTGGTTGATGGTCACCTGTCTGCTGAATTTCTCAGGTCTCAAATTTCTGTGCTTCTGAAACCAGGCAAGGCTCCCCCAAAATGCTCAAGTTATCGCTCAATTTCATTGATAAACATGGATGTTAAGCCTTTTGGCAAAGGTTTGGGCCACGCGCCTGAGCAAGGTTACCACAACTCTGGTTGATTCTTCTCAGGTAGGCTTTGTTCCCGAACTGTCCTCAACCAATCATTCACGCACTTTATCACATATTGTTTGGTAGGTGAGGGAAGAGCTGTAAGAGAAGGTCCTCCTCTCACTGGATGCCAAAAAGGCTTTATAACATGTCGATTGGGATTTTCTTTCTCGGACCGTGAAAAGAATAGGCATAGGACATGGTTTCCTGATACTAACCAGGGGTATGTACTCGCAACCTACTGCATCTGTCACTTGTAGAAGTTTTTCCTCACCGTACTTTGCCGTCCATCGAGGCACCAGACAGGGTTGTCCCCTTTTCCCGCTGTTATTTCTGTTGGCTCTGGAACCCCTAGCAAATGCAATTCAATCTAATGATAATATTAAGGGTGTTTTCATGATGGTGAGGGGGGTGGGAAGGGCTTTTATTATGCGTATGGTATTATTTTGACGGTGCACAGACAGAATATCGAGTTTTAAATATCGACATACACAAATATCGAATTGGAAATATCATGATGCAGAAATATCGACAGCAAGAATATCGTGGTCAAGAATATCGACTTGGAGGTAAGAAATATCGTTTTTGAAAATATCGAAGTCATTAATATCGCTTGCAAAAGTATAGTTTAAACTATCGATGTTTTAATTAGTGTTATGTATTTTAGTATGTATTTTAAAAGTATGTGAACTATTTTTTTGCATAAGTATTGCTTTTGTTTTTTAATATATGTGTTACATTTGTAGTAGTTATTGATTTTATTTTAATTACATTTTGCGTTTTTTTAAGTTCTGTAGCAGGTTGTGGGTTTATAGGGGAATAGGGTGGGAAGTAATTTAATTATAATAAATTAATTATTATTATTTTTTTATTGGTATTTATTAAATGCAGATTTTATTAGTGTTAATTGTGGGAATTAATTTATTATTAATTAATTGGCTGTTAATTATTAATTAATTAATTAATTGGTAATTATGTTAATTGTGTCAATTATTTTAAGGAGCGGGTTGTGGGTTTATAGGGGAATAGAGTGGGAAGTAATTTAATTCTAATAAATGTATTAATATTTTTATTAATATTTATTTAATTTATATTTTATAGTGTTAATTGTGGGAATTAATTTATTATTAATTATTTATTAATTGCTTGTCAATTATTAACAATTAATTAATTGGTAATTAATTATGTTAATTGTGTTCTTTATTTAGGAGCGGGTGGTGGGGTTTATAGGGGAATAAGGTGGGAAGTAATTTATTTATAATTGATTAATAATTATATGTTAATTAATGCTAATTAAATTTAAATATGGCAATTGTGTAATTAATTTTAGATGTGAGTTGGGGGTTTATAGTGGTAAAGTGTGGAAGTAATATCTTTTAAATTAATTAATAAGTTGTTGTTAATTGATTTAATTTATTAATGTTAAATTGGTTATGGAAATTGTGTAATGATTTTTAGGTGTGGGTTGTGGTGTTTATTGGGGTAGAGGGTGTAAAGTTATTTATGTTTAAATAATTATTAATTAGTTGATCATTAATATTAATTCATAAATTCATAAATATTTATGGTAATTGTTTATTTTTATTTTGTGTGTGGGTTTCGGTTTTATAGGAGTAATGTTTGGGGAGTAAATGAAATTTTATCTGTTTTAATTTGTTTTTTAATTAATTATATTTCTTTGATTGATAATTAATTATGTTAATTATGGAGGTCCTTTTATTTTTTAATTTAGCTGTGTGTTGTGAATTGTGTGGTGTTATAGGGTAGGAAATAAAAAGATTACATTTATGTAATAATTAATGTTTTTGATTATAAATAATTGCTATTAAAAATAGTTATTTGTTTATTATTTTTACATTTTTTAAAAAACAACTTTCTAGGTATTTGTTAGATCTTTTAACATTATATGTTTTTATCTTTTGTAAAATTTTAATATTTTTATATATGTTTTCGTTTTTTGTTTTTTTAAATCTTTTGTGTTGTAGGTGATATTTTGTATGTTTTTAATTTTGAACTGACTCCAATGGGAATATTAATTTTGACCCCTCTGCTATCCAACACTTTTCCTACTGTTGCACTCTCTGGAGTGGGAATAGTAATTTTTACCCCTCCGCTATTCAACACTTTCCCTACTGTTGCACTCACTGGTGTGGGAATAGTAAATTTGATCCCTCCGCTAGCCAACACTTTCCCTACTCTTGCACTCACTGGAGTGGGAATAGTAAGTTTTACCCCTCCGCTATCCAACACTTTCCCTACTGTTGCACTCACTGGAGTGGGAATAGTAATTTTTACCCCTCCGCTATCCAACATTTTCCCTACTGTTGTCCTCACTGGAGTGGGAATATTAAGTTTTACCCCTCCGCTATCCAACACTTTCCCTACTGTTGCCCTCACTGGAGTGGGAATAGTAATTTTTACCCCTCCTCTATCCAACATTTTCCCTACTGTTGCACTCACTGGAGTGGGAATAGTAAGTTTTCCCCCTCCGCTATCCAACACTTTCCCTACTGTTGCACTCACTGGTGTGGGAATAGTAATTTTTACTCCTCCGCTATCCAACACTTTCCCTACTGTTGCACTCACTGGAGTGGGAACAGTAAGTTTTACCCCTCCACTATCCAACACTTTCCCTACTGTTGCACTCACTGGAGTGGGAACAGTAAGTTTTACCTCTCCGCTATCCAACACTTTCCTAACTGTTGCACTCACTGGAGTCGAAATAGTATTTTTTACCCCTCCACTATCCAACACTTTCTGTACTGTTGCACTCACTGGAGTGGGAATAATAATTTTTACCCCTCCCTTATCCAATACTTTCCCTACTGTTGCACTCACAGGAGTGGGAATAGTATTTTTTCACCCCTTCGTTATCCAACATTTTTCCTACTGTTGCACTCACTGGAGTGGGAATAGTTATTTTTACGCCTTTGCTATCCAACTCTTTCCCTATTGTTGCACTCAATGGAGTGCAAAATTTAAGTTTGAAGAATATTAAATATTTAAATTTTTTAATTTATAATATAATGTTTTTTTATTGGATTTTATGTAATAGGTGTATGTATATACATATATTTATTTCTAAATTTTTATATATTTATAAAATTTTAAAATAATAATAGTTTATTTGTTTTAAAGTAAATATATATATATATTACATTTTATATATGTATGTTTACATTTTTTAAATTAAATTTATTTCTTATATTTGTTAAAATGTATATTAAATCCAAATAATTTTTTTAAAGTTAATTTTATTATTTAATATATTTAACATTATTTTTACATATATAAAAAAATCGATATTTTGTACATCGATATTTTTTACATCAATATTTTTTTTCAATATTTTTATACTTACCATTATAAATATAGGATGTCAATATTTTTGACATCGATATTTATGACTCGATATTTGTGTATGGGGATATTTTGGGCGTCGATATTCTATCAGTGAACCTATTTTGACATTATCAAACCCCTTGGCTTCAGCTTCCTCTCTGGTTTCTCAACTGGATTCTTTTTCCCAGTTTTTGGGCTATGAGATAAACTGGTTGAAATTTTAGGCTCTGCCCTTAGAGCACATCACAACAAGCACCTCTCTAGGTAGTCTGCCATTTAAATGGCTTCAATCCCATTTGAAATACCTCTGGTGTATATTAATAGGGGCCAGTTAGGCATGGTTCCTAATATTGTGCAACCCATTGTGTTTTACATGGAGCGTGAATTTAAAAGGTGGTCAACTCTGAACCTGTCCCTCTGGGGCAGGGTGCAAGTAATTAAGATGAATGTCCTCCCCAAATGTAATCACTTTTTTAGTATGTTACTGCTGGTTATGTCAGTCTCCTAGCTGCGGAGCATCCAGCGCTCCATCTCATATTTCATTTGGAGTTCGGAAAGACCAAGATTAAAAGATGCAAAGCTCTACCTCTTATTGGAGAAGGGTGGCTTGCGTCTTCCTCACTTGGAGAGAAATTGGTTGGCACCGCAGTTGGCCCACTCTGTGTATTGATTACCCACATCCAAGGTTACACCATTATGGGTTTAAGTTAGAGTGCTATATCTTGCAATCTTCCGGAGATCTGGCTGTTTCTTACACTTCGAGACCTCGAATTACTCTCCCCATGAATCCGATCATGCATGCCCCCCAATATGCATGACATCGGGCCCACAGGCCGGTGCAAGTACCACGTGCCATCCACGCTAAAGCCCCATTGTGGAGCAATGTGGCCATAATGGCTGGTAGGGAGGAAATTAATTTGCCTATCTGTGTTAATCATGGTATTTAACACATTGAGTACCATGTCTCTAGTGGCTTTATCAAATCTTTCCTTGACTTTAGACAGGACTTTGCAATCTCACCCTCCCAATTCTGGGGATACATCAATTGCCTCATGCCTTAGCGCATGTCCTGGGGAACTCGCATACTGCCCTCCCCAGGTCACCCATTACTAAATATGCCCATACCTGGAAAAGATTTGGGGGGACTATCTCAGTATTGTATGTCACACTGTTGGATCGCTGTTTTTCTGCCCCCACATCCGCTGCACTGAGAGCCTGGTGGGAATCTCGTCTTAACACACAATTCCTGGATGATTACTCGGATTCTCTACTGGCGGATTATAACAAAGGATTCCAAGAAGCGCTTCTTAGGTTTCGTTTTTTTTAAGATCCTTCATCACTGGCACTGGTCTCCAGAAAGGTTAAAAAATGTCCATCTTAGTATGGACTCACGCTGTTGGAGATGTGGCCTTTTGGACTGCGACATAGTCCATACTTTATGGGAATGTGATCAACTGAAGGCCTTCTGGTCACAGGTTTGGGATCATATGAGAGAAGGCCTTTGGGTAGATAGACCATTGTCTGCCCAGATAGTGCTCTTGCATGATACTTCTGACTTCCCTTCAGTGACTCAACATGTTAATAGATGGCTTTCCACTGCCCTAGTGTTGTCTGAATTGGTGATCCTGCGACTTTGGAAATTGACAATAATACCCACTTTTCAGAACTGTTTGGATAACATGTGTGATATGGTAAGTTTTGAACACCTCATTTACAAGCTAAATGACAAATTCCAGATATTTCAAGACCTATGGGGCCCTTTCCTTAAAGACTGATGTGTTGTACTTACCAATACACCCCAGGTGCCTAGAGAATATCCGTTCTGTTTCATGCAGATTCCTATGCTCCGCTCCCTATCCCCTTTCCCTGGAGGTTACCCAGACTTCAACCCCATCTAATATTGACCCGCATTATTAGAGGTTTGGAATAGGAGATATTTAAATGTTTTTTCTTTTGCTTGGGTGTTCTATTAGGCCATCTTCCCCCTTCATTACGGGTGTGTGCTTCCTTTTCCTTTTCACTTCACCTCTTTCGATGTTTGTGTTTTGTTCTTCTTCCCCCCTCGTTTATAGTTATTACTCATTAATTGCTTTAATGGGGATATGGTTTACAGATGGATTTTGGGATTGTATTTCACTTTGTTGATATTCTCTCCCTGCATTGCGGTTGGTTTGTGTATTTTTATTTTGCCATTCTTGTTAATGTAATGAGAAAATTCAATAAAGAATTGAAATACCAGACTCGTTTCTTGTACCTGATTGTCACTGCCTTTAGCACTTCTTCATACCTGGTTGTCACTGCCTTTAGTGTTTCTGCTTTGTATGGAAGTTGGCTCTGTGTTACGCTGGGGCACCACAGTATATTCTTTCGGCTTTACCAGTAGGCTTCTGGCAGGCTTTCTGATGGTACTCTTCTGTAGGGCTTTCACCTTTTTTGAGGGCTGTGTACGAGCAAGAGCGGCGCTTTGACTCCAGAATACCCCAACCGGAGCCTGCTTCTGGGAGTGCACGTGGCACGTTCAAGCAGTTTGCTGGACCTTGACAAACTCTCAGGGAGAGCAGCCTTGTTTCTTTGGGGCATGTATCCCCTACTCGTCGCCAGTTGTAGCGTCCACCCCAGCTCTGGAGCACGTAAATGTTCATTCCACACATGGAGCTCTGTAATACACATTTTTATTCTTCGGCATGCAACCATTAACTGAACGCACTATGTCATAAACTTTATTGACCACACTCAGACACACCCATATACCTCCCAACTGATTATGTAACTTTGTAAGGAGTCTGGCAAGGACCACAAGGGTCCTGCTGCACATGATCACACAACACTACACAGGATAATTTTCAGTAAGACATAACACTCATTGCACAGGTGTGGGTATCCTCACACCACCTGCTACTATAAGCATAAGGCCTAGTTGTGATACACTTCACAGTACCGGTATTATGCTATAGTTTCAATCGATTTCAGGTCAATTCTAGCCAGGAAATGAAGTTCTCATCCACAGATCTCAAACAAGTCCATTCAAGCTTTTGTATTGTTTTAATGTAGTACAGTCAAAAAGTAAGGTTTACCCCAAAATGTTTTCTTTAGGTATAGGAGAGCGGTAATAAGACAATAATATAACACAAAAACTCCAGCTAAACCTGTCTTCTTTCTACAGTAATCTTAGTCGCACAAAAATTAAATGATTCATGACCATGATTATTATCAAAATGGGTAATCATTTTATTCACCATTCTACAATATTTCCATCTGTTAAAAAAATATAAAATCTTCCCTTTATATATGACAATTAATAAAATACATCTTTCACCGATTGTTAGGTTCTCATTTTTTGTACTCTAGGAGCTCTATAAAGCTGAGGAAGCAATTATAATCAGGAGGCACTGGCAGAGGGTATTCTCCCACAAAATAATTCAGAGTGCAATCAAAAAGTTAGAGAAGAAAAGTATACACAATTTAATCTAAAACACCAAAAAGAATGTGGCAAAAAATGGACCGGTCATTAGATTTATTACCTATAATTCCAAATCTCAGGCTGTGCAAAAGATTCCTTCAAAATATTGGAACCTAATAACCTCTGATAAGATGATTGATAAGGGAGTGTTTGTGCAACCCATAGATAGATAAGGTCCTAGGGACATTAGTTCACAGTAACCTGGCATCTAGTATACATGAAGGGTGGCTACACTAAAGGGAAGGCTTCTTTAAATGTGGCCATTGCAAAGCATGCAGAAAGAGGAGAAATACTAACTGCTGTCATACTGCCTTTGAGAGAATGTACCACATAAGGAAACATTCAACTTGTGCCTCAAATGTATGTGTTTACATACTGGAGTGCCCACTTGGGCAAAAATATGTTGAGTACAACTTTCCCAGTCAGGAAGACGATACTCGAGCACTGCAGGGCCATTGTACATAATGATGTGACACAAGAAGAGTGAGAAGAGTAAGGGCTTCCTCCACTTACCTTTATTAACCAAACAACAAGAGAGAGCCTGCTACCTGTGTCCTAAATAACCCCAAATCAGTACAATGGGGACTCCTAATTAGTTTTTAGAAGAGCCCTCATACACTAACATTCATTAGTGGCATGCTTCATCATAGTATTCCCACCCGAGAAGCCTACTTCATCTGGGTGTGCTACGACGCCTGTGTTACAGCGGAACAGGTTGTTTTTCAGGGATCAAGATTATTAAAAATACCTCATGGGGGGGCATGGCAGGGCAAGATGGCTGGGTGAACGTAATCCACTCCAGCTCCGGAGTCCCGTTCCGTTCGGAGAAGCATTATCCTAACAATAGAATTGCCAAACCTACTAGATCACTCAAGGAGAGTCGTGGGATGTAGCGGAGCGCCCATAGCCAAGAAGAAATCACCGCGATCCCCGAAAAGTGTGCCTATGGGATTGCGGCCTGGGGACGTCTGCAGAGCCAAGATGGCAGCGGCACCCGCGGGAGGCTCGGAATGAAAATAAGCCTCGTTAGACGGCCTCGGCACCCAGATGGAAAGTGGAGGCACCGGTGAACTCTCGGCGGGCAGGGAGCAATAGGAAGAGTAAATCAGGCGAGGATTGCCTCCTTGCGACGCCGCGCTCACATGACTGTGGAGACGGCTGGCGCGTAAGTGCAGCTTCATTTGAGGGAAGCGCCCGTTTGGTGCTTTGAAGAGACGGAGGTAAGAGGGGCCCGTGAGAGCAGTGGAATACGGCACGAGGCGGCCCGGGAGGATCACCCCCCAGCGGATTGACTTACTCTGAAGCTAAAAAGGCCTGGGCCTACCATGGGGCTGAAAATGAATGCCTGACTCTAAAATGGCGCCCGCAGAAGGACGGCCTGGAAGCACTGGGGTCATTGGTCAACGGGATGGAGGAACTGAGCATGCGTAGGAGGCTAGTGGAGACACCCTGACTCCCCACTTTCAATAGCAAACATAAGGCCTACGGAGAAGTGATACGCAGAGCCGCATCACATGCCTGACTTTAAGATGGCCGCCCTGGACTACAATTAATGCAATGCCATATTGCTTTGGCCTCTACCCATTAGATAGACAGTAATACATATTGCCTCTCCACAAAGAAGTCGCATACTGGAGGGGGAGTACCCTGTCCCAGCGAAGAGGGCTCTCTGAGCTGCCCAAATGCCACCGAAAAAAGCGACAAATAAGGTATCCACATACTTCACTGCAGCAGAGAAGAGGCAAGTGCAAGACGAAGGGGGACTGGCAAGTACAATGACGCTCACTAGAGAGGACCTGATGGCCTCCCTCAGAGACTTTAAATCTGAGCTATGACGCAGAAATCAAGCAAGATCTGCGGTCCTCAATGGAACAATTGAAGACAGATCTCTCCGAACGCATGTCTGCCATTCAACACAATGTGGATGCTGTGGGCTCCCGGGTCCTTGAAATGGAAGAGCACTCACAAGATCTGGACACTCGCACCATCAGGCTACAGGAAAAGCAACAAGAGCTTCAGATGCAGCTTCAACAGGCCCTCCTGAAGGCGGAAGACTTAGAAAACAGGTTCAGGAGGGAGAACATCCGCATAAGGGACCTGGAGGAGGGCGCAGAGGGACCAGATTTGGAGGCCTTTGTGGAGGGGCTCTTTGCAGAGATCCTGAGTCCGCGTCAGCTGAAGATTGAGATCGATAGAGTCCATCGAGTAGGAAACCAACAGATGGGCGACCGTCGATGCACAAGGGACGTCATTGTCAAGCTACACTCGTTTAAAACTAAAGAAGCAATTCTGCAAGCCGCAAGGAAAAAGGAAGAAACTGCAGTCCAGGGGTACAAATGTTGGCTGTTTCAGGACCTAGCGCCCTCCACGCTGACACGTAGACAGCAACTCAGGCCGATCACAACCAAACTCCGAGAGGACAACATATGCTATAGATGGACATTCCCATTTGGTCTCACCTTTAAACTCAACAACAAACCACAACATGTCTCAGGTTTGGATGAGGGTCTTCGCATTTTGGGCCTCCCTGTGCCTGAAGATGAAAGCAGTCAAGGCCCTCTGAAAGGCTCGGAAGCGGCAACAAGGCCGAGACAACAATGGCGGACCATCACAAAAGGCAAACCCAGTGTAAAATGATGGCATAGAACAGTCAAAATAACGTTCAGAAGAGAGTCCATATTTTGCTCTTTGGGATAGAGCTATGAAGAGTTGCACGATGGAAACAGGCAAAATGCTGATGAAAAAACTCTCGCACCTTCGTCTTGAATGACTGATTACACTGGACCGAAATACCAAAGATCTCTTTCTAACTGGAATTCTATATGGGAAGCATCCGACGGGCGAGTCTCTGGGCGCTGCCCAAATCTCCGTTATCACACCTTTTTTCTTCAAAACTGAATTGGCTGGAAGCCCGTTGGCTGTCCAGTGCAGGGTTTGTGGGGAACTAAGTTTTTTTCTGTTACATTGGGGGGAGGGAGTACCTGGTGGTGGGACCAAGGGACAGATGGGCAATCTCTACAGAGGGGAAGTGCAGGATCTTTCTTCACTGTTGGAAGAGGTAAATACTGGAAACACTCAGGGGGGGCCGAGGGGAGATCAAAGGTCAGCAGGAGAGGCCATGGGATGGACAACGTACGGAGATCTATAATATGGTACCAACAGCCTCATGGAATGTAAAGGTCTGAATTTGCCACTTAAAAGGCAAACAATCTGGAAGTACTTTACTGACCACCAGTTCGAAGTGGTTGCGCTGCAAGAAACGCATCTTAAAAAAAACGAAGAGCTACGACTCCGCCACAAAAGCTATCCCTTAATCTATAGATCTTCTGCCAATTCAAAACAGAAAGGAGTCGCCCTGTTGTTTCGCAGCTCTGCAAAATTCCAAACTGAGGCTATTAAGACAGATCGGGATGGCAGAATAATTATGGTAAAGGGGAAACTGAGAGGAAAAATGTGCACGTTTGTATCTGCATACGTCCCCAATACAGGGCAACCAGGGTTTTTGACCTCCCTCCTAGACCAGATAGGCGAGTTTGCAGAGGGTCCGACGATACTTATGGGTGACTTTAACTTGATATGGCAGGCTGAGATGGATAGCACACACCCTCAGAGGGCGGCCACAAGCATCTTCTCTAAGGGAACCAAGCAGAAAATACAGGCTCTGGGTCTCCGGGATGCTTGGCGAACGCTTTATCTGACAACCAAAGATTACACCTTCTTTTCACATGTCCACTCGACATACTCCAGGCTAGACCACATCTTTATAAGCCAATCCCTCCTAGGCTCCTTAGATGCAGCAAAGATACTCCCCATCACGATTTCAGACCACAGTCTAGTAACTATTAGTTTGTCTTGGGGGCACAATGGAGCAAGCAGTCAAAGATGGTACTTCCCAATTTCAGTGACCAGGGACAGACTTCTTCGAGATGAGTTGAGGAAATCCATCTCAGAATCCTTTGAGATAAATCAGCCCCATGCCACTTCACCCCAGAATAACTGGGATGCATTCAAGGCAGTACTCAGAGGCAAATACATTGAACTGAACTCCATTCTAAACAAACGGAGAGCTGAGGAAAGATTAGCGCTAGAGGAGGAACTGAAGATGGTAGAAAGAGACCATAAGAAAACACCAACACGGGTATTACAGTGACAATTTACTGCATTGAAGGGGAAAGTCAGAGCAATTTACAGGAATAGGGCGGAATACACGCTGTTAAGGCTCCGGCAAATATCCTACGTGCAGGGGGGGAAAGTAGTGACCCATCTAGCAAGACAATTACGCGAGAAAAGAGAGCGTGAATAGATAGGGGGCATACAGGATAGGGATGGCCCATAAAGACGATGTCAAGGCACGCATTTTTGGAGGGTTTTACAGAGACCTTCATACAGGTACGCACCCAGATGTGGTTTTGCAACAGCAATATTTAGATTCATTAGTACTCCCGCAGGTACCGCAAGCAGAGATTGATCAGTTAAATGGGCCTATCACTGAGGAAGAAGTGGGGAAAGCAATCACAAAACTCAAACTACACAAGTCCCCGGGACCTGATGGGTTGACGGCTCAATTCTACAAAATGTTCACGATGGAGCTTACACCACACCTCTCCTCGTTATTTAATGCAATAGCGGAAGACTCAACAGTCTCAAAATCGATGGCCGAGACAGTGATCACGGTGATTCCCAAGCCAGGGAAAAACCCACATAACTGTGCCTCCTACCGGCCCATTGCACTGTTAAACCTCAATGCCAAACTCTTCTCTACCATATTGGCTGCGAGACTAGACACCCTAATGCCCTCACTAATACACCCTGATCAATCGGGCTTCATAAAGGGTAGACAGACACACAATAATATTCGTAGGACTATCCATTTGATCGAAAAAGTCTCTAAATACAAAATTCCAGCACTTTTGGTGGGCCTAGACGCCGAGAAGGCCTTTGACAGGGTGGATTGGTCCTTCCTCTTCCTGACCATGCAAATATTTGGATTCGGACGCAGGTTCATCAACATGGTCCAGGCTAATTACACACACCCCAAATCAAGAGTATAGGTCAACGGGTCGCAATCGCCCCCATTCACCCTGAGCAGGGGTATGAGGCAGGGGTGCCCTCTATCCCCTCTCTTATTTGCCCTCAGCATTGAACCCCTTGCAGTCCAGTTTGGAGCTAATCCTGAGATCAGAGGTATACCATTTGGGGGTACGGAACACAAGGCCTTACTCTTTGCGGATGATATTTTAATGACGCTGACAGACCCGGGCCCCTCACTACAAGCTCTACAGACAGAACTAGATAAATTTGTAACTGTAGCTGGCTTTAAAGTCAATACCTCGAAATCCTTCATACTAAATCTTACCATTCCTGAAAGAGAAGTACAACAGCTACGGGACCGGTCCACCTTTCAATGGGCCAAAAGCTCCATTCAGTACTTAGGTATTCAACTCACTCCGAGGGTAGAGAGGCCAAATATCCCTCATTGCTGACCCAAATACAAAAAGACCTCTAACGCTGGAAGCCATTATACATCTCTTGGTTAGGTCGGGTAAATGCCGTTAAAATGACACTGCTTCCAAAATTGCTTTATCTGTTCCAGGCACTCCCGGTTGATCTAGACCGCGATCTCCTGCCCAAGCTTCGCTCTCTTATCACCAAATTCATTTGGCAAGGGGGAAGAGCTCGACTTCCGTTCCATGTGTTACGACGATCAAAGAAGGAGGGCGGGGTGGTGCTACCAGATTTCTCAATGTACTACAAGGCGGCACAATTGAGGGTGATGGTGGAGTGGTCCATGAGAGAATCTGATAAACACTGGCTACACATAGACAGGGCGATAATGGGGAGATCGATTTGGGATGTACCATGGAGATTGAAAAAAGAGAGACTCACCAATGCATAGATTAGCACCCCAACTCGCACCACGCTGAAGGTTTGGGATGAAGTCACGAGGGAGGGGAGGTTGACTTCCTTTCCCTCGCCGTATACCCCCATTCACTTCAACCCCGATTTCCCCCCAGCTCTGCGAGAAGGCCCATTTGATACGTGGCGGGAGGGGGGATGTCTGATGGTTTCAGACATGTTCCACAACTTCGATGTGCTTACCTTCGAAAGCTGCCAAAGAGACTTCCAGGTCCCAAGCAGTGAACACTTCCACTACCTCCAACTCAAACATTGGGTATCCCAACCGCGGGTGAGGGAGGCTGCCACAAGAGAACGCACCCTGATAGAACGGTGGGTACAGAAGGCGGGCACTATGAGGGGGCGATTTCCTTTCTTTATGTTCTGCTACTCTCGGCAATACACGTCCCACGGGCTCGTTACATGTCTTTCTGGGAACAAATTATTGGGAGAGACATCTCAGAAGAGGAATGGAAGCATTTGTGGTCAGATATAACCAAGAACAACCACTCAGTGACCCTGAGGGAGGCCCATTACAAGACTCTTATTGACTGGTACCTTTACCCCACTAAACTCAAAAGATTTTGCCCAACTCTTCCAATCTCTGCTGACGCGGCTGTGGCCTTCTAGGGGACTTTCATCACATATGGTGGGACTGCCCTACTATTCGTCCCTTCTGGGAGGAGATTCTCACCCATATCAAAGACATGCTGGGATACCCCATACCGACATCTATTGAGGAAGTTCTTCTAGGCATCAGGGATACGGAACTGGAGCACCAGACGAAAGCAGATAAAGCCATAATGTGGGCCTGTTTGGGGGCCACCAAAACAACGATAGCGGCAGCCTGGAAAAAGAGGGAGGCTCCAGCTCTGTCACTATGGCACTCACGACTCTGGAAAATTCTTACGATGGAGAGACTAGCAGACATCTTCAGAGATGATTATAAAAAGTTTGAATACAAGTGGGGCCCCTGGTTTCCTTTCTCTCTAGCGGTCTCCCCCCGGTGGTATGCCCACCTTCTGTAAGAGCCTTACATCTGTTCCAGTTTTAAGTGATGTCAAAACCCCTGATCGAACATATCCAGATACACATTTAACTTCTCTAGGACCTGCAAAACTAAAATAGAGCACAGCCCTATTATTCGACGCTATCCTGACTGCCGACTGCCGAGTAGCTAGTTGATTAGCCACCACCAGGGAAGGGGAGGGTGTGGGGGCAGGGGGGGAGGTTTGTTTACAACATTGGGAGGTTGTTTTTTTCCTTTTTTGTTTTTTATTTATTTTTATTGTATTAAAACGACCGTGACTCAAAGCTTGAGAGGGAGACATAGGGACCTCACATACAGAGAAAATGAACCTTTGTTAGATGCATTTGAATGAACGATGTCCTATTTGTGTTTAATACTCTCTCTAACTGTACTGTGTTGTTTATCAGTCATGTTGAATAAACAAAACTTTGAGAAAAAAAAACCTCATGGAAATCCTACCAAAGAGGAATATTTCTAATGGGACCCTTGGGTAAGGTTAAAAAACAAGGGTTCCCATAATGAAATATTCATATATATATTCACTGAAAAAACCATAGGTTTCAGGCACGTTATAGTTAGAAATTAGCATTTAAAAAACCTTAGAAATTCACTGAAAAAACCATAGGTTTCAGGGATGTTATAGTTAGTTGGACATTTCACTCGTATAAAACCATAGAAATTCCCCCGTTATAGTTAGTTCAGCTAAGTATAACTCGCGTCCCCGCAATGCACTGCTGATGACGTCACATATTACATCATTCATGACATGGTCAGTGACATCACTGATGACATCACTGATGACATCTCAAATGACATCACTGATGACATCACTGATGACATCATCCACGTGAAAATCTGATGCACCTCCTCACACTCTAATATAACCTTTGATACACCCACTGTAAAATACAGACTACCATTTTCGAAATCATCGACACACCAATACCAGTTACTACATACGCACTCACTGATTCCTAGGTCTACACACACATCCACTCATTTACCCATACAATCACTCATACATACAGTCACTCATCAATACAACACTATCATATGCAAATGCCCCCGGGCCCGCGCTTCATTTTAAAAAAAAATTTCGGCGGGATTCGCAGACCCAGCGCAAATTTCGCCTAAATAAAAAAAAAAAAATGCTTTTTTTGGCCCTGAGCAGGCCTAGGGGGTCAGGGTGTTTCTACCCTGCCCCCTTTTCTTGTTTTCGCGTTTGTTTCCCTGTTTTCTTGTGACTCGGTTCTACCAAGTCACAAGATGGCTGCCAACACTTCATGGTTTGGAGTGTTGACAGCCAATTAGAATAAAGCTCGTGGTCGGGAGGGTTCGCGGATCCACCGCGCCTCTAGATATCGAAACTTTTATTTTTCGATTTTCTCAGTAACTACTGAATGGATTTATACCATTTAACAAAAAGGGCTCTTTCTGAAACAAGGGCTACCTTTTTGCCAAATTTGGTGTAATTCCGTTCAGCAGTTCGAGCTGTAGCCGTGTCTAAAGTTTCCTATGGGAAATTGATTCTCCGACCTCTTTTATTTTTTAATTTCTCAGGAACTACTGAACGGATTTACACCATTTAACAAAAAGGGCTCTTTCTTAACCAAGGGCTACCTTTTTGCCAAATTTGGTGTAATTCCGTTCAGCAGTTCGAGCTGTAGCCGTGTCTAAAGTTTCCGATGGAAAATAACATGGCGAATCACCCCGAAACTTTCAAGACAGGAGCTGACCGGAGCGCCGCACTAGTTTTGAAAATTTCGCGAAGATTCGTCATCCGGCACCAAAGTTATTGGGAAAAGAAAAAACGCTTTTCCTATGGAAACTAGGTCCTAACTATAACTATCTACTGGCGACCGCCAGTAGATAATATATATATATATATATATATCCCACAGCTGAGCGTCGCAAAGCAACGCAATCACCTACCCTTGCCTCTCGCGACGGCGTTCTACGGCGGGACGGCGAGCCCCTAAATATAGATACAAATGCTGATTCCTTCTTTCCAAACAGCACGCCGTAGACCAAGAATTGCAAAGCGGTTGTTTATTTCAGGCTTCTGACACACTCAACGCGTTTCGGGGAAAACCCCTTGATCACGAGTAGAAATGTCTCTGGTTTGTTAGTTTAAATAAACAATCATGTGTTTCAAAAACATAGTGAAAAGACTTCAACGAGTTACATCACTCGTTTGCAACATTTATAAAGTAACTAATTCAAAGCTACAAAAAACTTTATTGTCCACAAATGCCAATTCTACGATACAGCCCGCATTTCTCATGTGGTCCCGCCTTAATGAGACTAAATTTTTTTAATCTTGTTTATATTTATATAGCACGTGTTGCGTCACAATAGAAATAAATATAAACATTTTATTGCAAACATTCCAGTATTAATTGTAATCTGTAACAATGAGATAAGAGAAATGCCAAATGTACAGAGATTGCTAATGCAAGTTTATCATTTTTTAAGATGTAACTGCGAGTGATGTAACTCGTTGAAGTCTTTTCACTATGTTTTTGAAACACATGATTGTTAATTTAAACTAACAAACCAGAGACATTTCTACTCATGATCAAGGGGTTTTCCCCGAAACGCGTTGAGTGTGTCAGAAGCCTGAAATAAACAACCGCTTTGCAATTCTTGGTCTACGGCGTGCTGTTTGGAAAGAAGGAATCAGCATTTGTATCCATATATATATATATATTCACAGAAAAAAACCAAAGGTTACAGGAACGATATAGTTAGGCTGACATTTCACTGGTACAGAACCAGAGAAATTTAGCAGTTCTAGTTAGCTAAGCTAACTATAACTCACGCCCCCGCAATGCACTGCTTATGACCTCACATATTACTTCACTCATGACATGGTCAGTGACATCACTGATGACATCACTGATGACATCTCAAATAACATCACTGATGACATCACTGCTGACATCATCCAGTGACTGTGTTTTAAAAATGTTTCTGAATGTTAAATATATATACCAATGTGTATTGGTGAATCAGTGCGTGTATGAGTGCCAGTATGGATGATTCAATGGGTGAGTGACTGACTGTATAAGTGAGTGATTAGGTGTCTTAGTAAATGTATGGGTGAGTGACTTGTGTGAATTTCTGTGTCTGTCTGTCAGTTGGTGTCTAAGTGGTTATATAGGTGTGTGAGTGAGTACATGAGTTTCTGTATGGGTGAGTGATTGGTTGTCTGAGTATGTGCATGGGTGTCTCAATGTCTATGTGAGTGGGTGAGGGGGTGTGTAACTGCCTGTATGGATGAGTGAGTGGGTGAGTCAGTGGCTCTTTGGGTTAGTGTGTGTGTAAGAGGCTGTATGGGTGAGTGAGTGTGTGCATGGCTGTGTCGGTGAGTGAATGGATGTGTCAGTGGTATATGGGTGAGTAACTGCATATGTGAAAGGCAATATTGGTGAGTGTTTGAGTATATGAGTGAATGAGTATATGTGTGACTGAGTGATTGTGAGAGTGGCCGTATGGGTGAGTGTGTGCTTGTGTCAATGACTGTATAGGTGAGTGAGTATGTGTTAGTATCTGTATGAATAAATGGGTGGGTGGGTGTGTATATAACTGTATAGGTGAGTAAATGGCTGTGTGATTGACTCTATAGGTGAGTGAGTAGGTGTGTGAGTAGATCTATGAGTGACTGACTGTGTGTGATTGTCTGTATGGGTGTATGACTGGATATATCAGTGGCTGTATTAGTGAGTCAGTTGGTGTATGAGTGACTGTATGGGTAACTGAGTGTGTGGAGACCTATGAATCAGTGAGTGGGTGTGTAAGTACTGGTATGGGGGTGTCAATGGTTTTGAGAATGCTAGTGTAGAAGTTGGGGTGGGTGTATGAAAGGTTATATTGGGGTGTGAGTGGGTGCATCAGAGATTCTGTGGATGATGTCATCAGTGATGTAATTTGTGATGTCATTTGAGCTATCATCATTGATGTCACTGATTATGTCATGAGTGATGTATTATGTGAGGTCATAAGCAGTGCATTGTGGGTTCATGAGTTATAGCTACCTTCTGAAGTTCTCTGGTTTTGTACAAGTGAAATTTCAGCCTAACCATAATGTCCCTGTAACCTTTGGTTTTATCAGTGAATTTTAAAGATTTTCTAAATGCTAATTCCGATCTATAACGTCCCTGTCACCTTTGGTTTTTTCAGTAAATTTCTATGGTTTTTTAAGTAGCAACGGTGTTTGCAGAATGGTGGGGAAAGGGAGCGGGCCTCTGATCAGCTCTCAGGAATCCCACTGTGTAAGACTTACAGAAAGTACCAGGAGGGCTTCTTGGTCCCCAAAGTCACTTAGCATCCAAGAGAACTTCATTCCCCAACAAGTAGTGTGCCAGGAGATGCGTTTGCAGAGTGGAGGAGAAAGGGGGCATGGCCTCCGAAGACCTTTTAGGAAACTCACTTTGTGGGATTTGCCAGAGGCAACAGGAGGGATAGTTGGCCCCCAAAGACCCTCAATACCAAGGGGACTTCATCCCTCAACTAGTAGTGTGCCAGGCGGCGCGATTGTAGAGTGGTGGAGAGAGGACGTCCTTTATGATTGCACAGGTAGCGCCTGTGTGATTCTGTGAGTGTAATTGCCAATGACACACTTTGGCGACCGGGTGTTTTTGACAAAGTGTAAAGCACATATATAGGCATATTTTACATAAAGTTTCAGTGTAGCTATTTAGTAAGATACTAATTTATCTTTCACCTTTGTATTCGTTTGTCGAAATAACTACATCAAAAATGCATTTTCCTTCTTCACAGCAACAACGGAGGTCGCAAAGATATCAGTAGTCGCAAATACAAATGACAAAATGTAAAACAGACATATAAACATATTTTACACAAAGTTTGAGTCTAGCCGTTTAGTAACATAATTGTTGAACTTTATTTTAACAACACATTTAACAAAAACAACAATTCCAAAAAATAACTTTCAACATCTGAACTCACGAATAGAACTAAACTACAAAACACCCATCCTTACCCAAACTCAAAAGGAATGAAAAACTGCTCCAAAAGTAGTGAAAAGACTCACTCTAGAGGGACGAACAAAAAATATTCATGTGGGATGACATCCATGTTCTATCATCTTAAAACCTAACATAGAAAACGCTTCCAACCATAAAACCAACAAAATAATGTTACAACTTTACAAAACCACAAAAAAAAATTAAAAACAAAACAGAAAATTATCTAATCAGTAAATAAAGAAATATCATTGGATAATACACTCTTCAACTAAAACAATAAGATATACACCCATGTATCTATCTAGCTTGAGCATTCTTTAAGAGCAGTTCATAGTCACATAATCAGCAGATTTGCGCAATGCACAATATGTTACAAGACATTGTCAAGGTGTACAAATAGAAAATATTTTTCCGGGACTACGTCCATGATTTACTATCTAAAAACATACCAAAGCAATAGTGTAAAAGCAGCATGAAGGCATAGCAAGGCTGAAGGACCCTGAACTTCAATACCAGCCACAACAACACTGGGGCAGAAAGTGCTTTCAGTGGTCCAAAGTCAACTTCCAGATTTGGCTCCACAGTTGTCCCCGATGGCATCATCCTGCATGGATTGTGGAGTTGTAGTGAGTGCTGGAGAGCAGTCCATAACTGCCCTTTACCAATGCTGCAAAGAATCATACATTTTGATGTTTTTTTTATTTTTGGCCATTAATAGTTTTTCTTTATTAGCAGTCATTTTATTATCCTACAAAATGGGTAACTAATATCTATGTGTTGTTCATTTTATTATCTTCTAATTTATTGTAACACTACTTACATATAACTTTCCGTATGGACAAGTCAAAGTGTTCCTCTACAAATAAATACACAGCTAACTTTTGCCAGTTATCATATTTACTTTTTCACTTTTTAAACACAAGTCAAGAGTCTGTGTTTAAATCTTCTAGTGAGTGCGCCGACAAATATGCAAACATACCCTGGTTTTTGAGACCACACTGTGTTAAATTTAGTAATTTCTTCTTCAAAACTATATACTGTAATATCTGTGTCCTGTTCTACAACTCCTCCTCTTAACAACTCTTCATTTTCCATAGAATCCTCCTGAGGACCAAAGAAACGAAACTGCACATCATCACAAACCTTTTCTACATCTGCCACAGTACCATATAAAAGTGCTCTATTAATGTCTCCTAAACATAAAGCAGGAGTTTTCACATAGTAGTGCCTCCTAACTAAAGTTCACATTGTGGTGTACAACTAAAATCCTGAAATGTGTTTTGGGACACTTTGTTTGATAAACAAGCTAGTGAGTTTTCCTGCAAATTTGTATGCTTTCTATTCTTGCAAGGGTCCAATCCTTCTAAAGTACTTATTTTGTGTTTTAAACTTCACCTTGGAAAGATATGCAGAAATGTCCTTAATATATCAATGGATTGCTGTCGAATTCTAGAAACACTACTACAACTTCATTTCTATATAGGCGCCTGACTCTGACTTCCTAGTACCTGTTCTCCAATAACTTGTTCTACATTTGTAGATACCATCACCTCTTTCACTATAGGAGTGCCATTCTTCATTTCATAACATCGTCCTCCATAATCAAGAGCATGAACTAATCTATTATCCTGGAGATAGCTTTCGTCATTAAAGAAAGACTCTGTACTAGAACTATGTATGCATTCTCCACTAAAAACTGTACAAGTTACTTCTATTCAATAACCTTTTTCTGGTTCTGTCTCCTCATGCACAACACCATTTTGTCAAGAGTCTTCATTCTATTGATAATCAAAATGAAAAGCTTTCTCTTCAAAGCTAAGGCCTTATCAACTACTCTCTCAACTTGTTCATTTGGTTTTAGTGCCTCTCTCCTTCTTCATATTTCTCAGTAGGTTTATAACTATTCTACTACGAATCATTCTGGCTCTGATTTCCTTAAACTGATTCTGTCTCATGGTTAAGGTGTGTCCATCTTTGTTACATTCTTTCTTGTTCTTGTGATATAGATTTTGTCCACTGATATTCTTTCTCATAGTTTGAATTTTATTTAAATGTTTTCGTAGTCTTTGGAAATGTCCACATATATTTTTAAGAAATGACTTTGTTCTCTTTTTTCTTCCACTTTTTCTTTATTTTGCCCCTTTTGTGTCCCAGTTCTGCAGAGATACTGTAGTTGCTTCTGTTCCTTTTTCCTCCGAGCTTTTGTAGGCATTCTGTCTGAATAACAGAAAAACTGTTTTTATGGTATGTTGCAGTTTTAAATCTACAAATCAACCTACCTATATAACTACAAGCACTTACTTCAATGTACCAATCCCTACCCAAAATACAAAACTTAATTTATTACTTACCTTTTATTATTGTAGCACCCTCTCCTACTACACAGCTGCACCATATCTCAGTTCTCACCTATACACGCTAAAAGACCACTTTATCCCTTTTGTACTGATTTTTAAAACAAACTTCAACGAAAGTGTAAAAGTATACAGTGTCTTAATACTGTAAATCTGAAAACACAACATAAGAGCTATTTCTGTGCCTCTCTACCACTGTGTCACTGGTAGATTTAGCCTTTCAATACTTTTCTACTTAGATGTGTCAGATTTATATTTTCAGTACACTGCATATAAAAATCTGCACATTAATTTGTATCACAGCATACATACAGCTAATTCTTCAGAGTACATGCAAACAGTGTGTCACAGGTTAAATATATAATTTATCACATGGTTCTAAAAGAGAACATATTCCTCACAAAAACCTGTAAATACATGTGTTTCTGGTAGAGTAAAACAATAATCCCTGGATAATTGGATGAGTGCATAGATAGTGCCTAGGTGATTCCCTCAGAATATAGGTAGGGCTCGCATGATTCCCCGAGTATGTAGGAACTACACCAGTGGCTCATATCTGCGTAGTTAGTGCCTGTGTATTCACATAACTATATTGCTATTATCTGGGTGATTGGATGAACGCATGGGTGTTGCTGTGTAGTTCAATGAGTACATAATTAGTGCCTGTGTGATTGGAAGATTGCATGTGTAGTAACTGGGTGACTGAATAAGTCTAGATATTACACTTGATATATAATTGCATACATGCCTCTCTAAGAGTATACATTGCTCTGTTACTCAGCTTGCACATGCATCAGTTAGTTTCTAAAACTGAAAACAACAATTCTCACCTTTTGAAAGCACAAAACCTTTTCTTTATGGCACATCTACATCATTTCACAAATATTTCTTCTGTCTTTAAAACATATATATTCAGCATTTCTCAAAGAAAAGTTACATGCCAAGTGAAGCTAGCACACAAACTCTCAAAAGACATTCTGCAATATTAACCCTCCCCAATTTTAAACAGAGCATGTTGAAAGAAATGCACCACCCTCACTAGCTACATGAAATTTTCAACAGCCTTAAAGAACACAGATCACCATGTAAACATATATGTGATTTCATAATAGATATACACCTTCAGGCCATCTTTCCAAAAATATATAGTTCTGTGCATCTTTAAGTAAACTCAATAGTCTCATCGTACATATAATTATCTGCAACCAGAAAAACCAAATCTCACCATAAAAACATATGCAAACTGGTCATGTAAGTTAAAACCACATTGAACAACACTTTCTAATACATACCTAATGAGTATTACTACTTTATAATTTATATACAGGCACAACACATTTTCTTATATTTTATTAATGATTACACTACTACTATTTAATAATGTGACTAAAAGTACTACAGTTCACAGAATGCACATAACATAGATCTGTCTGTTCTGCACATGATGCATAGACATTTAAAACATTGTCATTTTTAAAGGCATTCCTCATGGTAAATTTAAACAGTACTAACATCTTAAACACATACCCTCTGTCAGATACAGTTCCTCTCATATATTTTTTTCACATAACTGTGATACTCCTTTTAATCAAACTCCCATATATATCTTCATTTATAATCTGCATTTTTGAATAATTAAAAAGTTATGTACATACCAATGAATTGATTTAATAGATTATATTGTTGTTTTAGCTCTTTTTGGATAGTTTTGACACTGTTAAGATTTTCAAAAGCACAAGAATGGTACACCACTCTCATAGAAAGCAACTATAAAATGAAAATCTCTTCAACTTTCCAATCTGTGATCATGCAAAAGGCAGCAAATGAAATCATGTCTTTCATTTTAGAGTACTCTATCTCCAATTGTGAATGGTTAGCATCTGTTAACCCTTTTCCTCTCTTTCAAAAAGAGATTCTTGTCTAAGTATGTTTGCAATGTATTCGCGATCATCGCAGAGTAATTGCAAAGAAAAATGGAAGTCGAAACCGATATTTAGCTGCAGTTTTTTAAAATTTAAATACTCAACAACAGTTTATTTCATAGCCCTGAGTTGGACATTAAAGTTTACCATTACTTAAATTGTGTCATAACTCCTCAACTTTTTAAAAAGTGTTGTGTCTCTTTAACACCCTTTCTCCCAATACACTCTTAGCTCAGTGTACCTAGCAACCCAGTGGAACCAGTAGGTTACAAGTACACAGCACATTCTAAAGGGAACATGCTACTTCCAAATAAGATACAGCAGGTTTTGGTTTACTCCACAGATTCAAAAGCATATCCATGTCTGTATTACATTTCTTTTTTTAAACAACAGCCAATTAAAGGACTTCTTGCAAAGGCATCCAACACACTACCTAATTTTATTCACTTTCATGCTGATAGCATCCAATGAAATATATCATTTTTAAAAAATAAAAAACACCTCAATTTTAACTGCTTCTTTTCATTTGTAAAACTACCTCATTCACCGCCAGTCTTCTCCCAACTGCTATTGCTCCTTCACTTCAAAATGCTTAGAGTGTGGATTGTGGGCCACTGCTATGTCTATTGGGCTAAAGAGTCTGCAAAAAACCGAGGTAATGACAAGGACTTGGGTTTACCTAATGTGGAGTTTACTTGGTTGGGCCAGAGAGGGTTAAAGTTTCATCAGTTGCTGGCTTTGGTTAATTCCATTATGGATTGCCGAGCTCCTCACCTCATGATTGTGCACTGTGGTGGCAATGACCTAGGCACATTGACTGGGGTAGGGCTGGAAATCCTAATGAAAGATACCTTTGCACAACTAATGTTGCTTTTCCCTCACACTGTCTTGGGGTACTCGAATATATGCCAAAGACAGAAATGGAAGTGATCAAATCAATTCCGGCCAAAGATTGACAAACCCAGGAAACATGTTAATGAAACTGTTTCTGCATTCCTCAGAGATCATTGCATGGGCTGTATCTATAACAACAATCTGCATTTTGACATGCATGCAATTTATAGAAATAATGGAGTGCACTTTACAGACGAAGGCAACAGGGTGTTTGTAAGTAACCTGAACTCTGCTTCTGGTCTTATGTGTAGCTGTATACACACAATCAACATTCAAACCATCACACTAGATAACTCACTATCTAAATAACTCTATAAAAACATGTATCACAATCTCAATATCTCAATAATAATGCGTATTAATGATTCAGCAATATATTTTTTTATATTTCCACCAATATTCACAAGTATATTCGAGACGATCCAGCAATGGTCCACAAAAAAATCAATTTTGGACACAATTTGTGGCACGATCGCACCCATTTCTCAAACATGAGGTCAGAGTATCACCACCCTGACCCCTTATATTAGCTTTCCCACAAATTTTCAGCTCCAGGAACAGTTCCTTGATGGAAAATTGGCAGCCGCAGCTTTCTGTTCAGGTTGCATCCAGCCAATCAGAGCATTCCTGTTGGCACACGTGATTCATCGTAAAACCTTCGCAAAATATCTGCGGCCAGAGATAAATCTCAATTTTTTTACTTACATTTCTTAAAAACTACTGGACGGATTTGAACCAAATAACAAAAAGCACAATCTGCGTAGCAACATCTACCTTTCTGCCAAAATTGGTGTAATTCTGTCCAGCGGTTCGGGCTGTAGTTTCAACAACGCGTTCCTATGAGAATTAAAATTACAAATGCACCCTTTTTTCGCGCCCCTATATCTTGGTCCCCACTGCACAGATAACCCCCAAACTTTCCAATGCAACCAGAACCAACTTTGACACTTTTTGGGGGAAAATTTCATGAAGATTGGTCAAACAACGCCAAAGTTATAGTGTGTCAAAAAATGCTTTTCCTATGGAAACTAGGTCCTAACTATATCTACCTACTGGTGACCGCATACATACATACATACACATACATACAGGTCAGTTAAAGCCTCCTAGTCTGCACTGTTGCCACAAAATGTTTCAACAAATGAACTCCTCCATTCCCGAGTAAGAAACACACTGTCATTCGAAGAGATACACAAACCAGTGTTTAATCTAGCATCCACAAAAGAGACATGGGTGATGGAGTAAACACTGGAATTGGAGGGGTTAATTTGGGCAAAATATCTCTCTCTGTATAGATGGATAGATAGATAGACAGACAGACAGAGAGTGATAGATAGATAGATAGATAGATAGATAGATAGAGAGAGATAGATAGATAGATAGATAGATAGACATACAGAAAGATAGATAAGAGGGCGATAGTAACATGGCGGCGGGCTAAACCTGGGCTGCAGGTGTAGTGAACAGTCTCCCATCTCCCCTATCATTCATGGATAAGAGAGCAACAATTTGAGACTTCCAGGGACTCCCTGGGATTCTTCCTCCTCCTGACCACCATTTTTGCTAAAACTTAATCGCCTTACTATTTTGTCTTTTCCTTTTTTTTCTTGATTTCCCCCGGATTTTGGCAAACCGTGAAAATGCCGAGTGGAGCTGATGGGTGTGGCTTCAGACATCTGATCCCGCACTGTGTTGGCAGCTGCAGCCCTGCGAAGGGATTGCTGAGCGATTCGGAGAATCTCTTTCTAGGGGAAGAATGGCAGTGCTAGCACCAACATTCCCCATACTGCTGCTCGAGGTGGCAAAATAACAGCTAACCTCAGAAGAGGTTTAGAGAGGTTGGTGGAGAAGTGAGAGGCAGTCTTAGGCACGGCTGGGGGGCCTGCTAAAATAGCACCATTTGCATCATCTGAGAGGTTTGGCTGAAGCAGAAGCTCCGGTGTGTTGATGAGTGGATTCATATAGGAGGGCATGGAATGCGACTTGGATAACCTCTATCAAAAGCAAGCATGAGGCCAATTACTGGACAAACACAAGGGAGAGTGTATGTCTGGCTGGTGAGTGAAAAGATGGAGGGACCCATTGAGGACAAATAGAGACTAAGGGAGGTACCAGCTTAGGCCAGGTCCTCATCCATAGTTACATATTTATTTACATCTTGGTAATTGAAATAAAAGCCAAGGATTATTCCAATTCCTATTCCGATTCCACTAGCTAGGAAAGAGAAGAAGAGAGGTTCTACCCTGGCCAAGAGGTCAAGTGATATAAGCTTGGTGCATATGAAAAGGGACTGAAAGCTACTCACCCCGGTAAACCCCTTAAACGTAATATACCCCTGAAACTGATTCCTTCCCTCTGCACCTTTTTTTGAGTATCTCAAAGAAGTAACGGTATGAAGCCCATTGTTGAGGGTAATCACAAAGATAACTGGAAAAAATTGCTACCCCTCCTGTGGTATTAATAGCGTTGGCCCAACAGGGATGCAAGGGAACCCATGTGGTGGCAGTCTCTAACACGTTTGCGCAGGTAGAGGAAGATGACGGGTTAGATGTACCATACTCGAGTATTCTCAAAAGCCCCAAAGCCCAGAAATAGAGGCAGAGGTGGAGACTGAGGCAAAGGCATTGACCAGGGAGTTTTCAGCACCATTAGTTGAGCCCCATTTTGAGTACACAGACATACAAGCATCTATTATGTAGCAACCTCCCCAGAATAAAAAGTACTAGCCCGAGTCAGGAAGCACAATTCAACCTATGGAGGATAAAACTGAGACTGAAAAAATATTACTAAAACCTGTTATGGAGGTTAGGAAAGGGTTTGAAACTTCAGAGAAGAACCAGAGAGAGATACAGGACACATGTCAAAAACTCTTGGATAAGACAGAAGAGCTGACTTCAAGAATTGTAGTTCTAGAGGGGGCAATGGCGATCTGACAGTAGATGTGAGAAAGAACTCTCAGGAATTGGTGGAGCTAAAAAGACAGAACAAGAGAACACAAGCATCTATGGAGAGGATTGAAAACCAAGCAAGACAGAATAACATTAAAATCATACTGTACCAGAGGGGTGGAATGCATGGACATTCAGACCTTTGTTTTTAGTTTGATTAAGGAGGGGCTGTTCGGGGAAACCTTGCAGGAAGATTTGGACGCCGAAATAAGAAGGGTGCATCTGGGCCCATTTAGAATTAGGCAGAATAGGAAAAATCTAGGAAAATCCTGGTGAAGTTCCTCACTTTTTAGGTTCACGGAGGCAATCCTGTCTAAAGTTCAGAAAACAAACTTCTCTTCTTTTGAGGGAGCCCCATGCCGTAGAAGGTCAGATCTCTGCGAGCTATGGAAGAGATAAGGTGGAACATGGGGATAAAGATGTCCAAATTTAAAGAGCTGGGCTTATCCGCCCAGTTGAAATTTACAGCTACCCTAAAGGTTATGTGGGACAATAAAATGCATTTTATTCACAGCGGGGATGAAGCCGATACCCTACTACAGCAAGTACAGCCAAAGCAAAAGTGATGAGAAATTAGGAGTACTGGGCAATAGAGTCAGGCATAGATATTGAGAGGTTAAGATGTAAAAATTAGAATCCCCCTCCTATAAAATGTAAGAATGTTACAAGTAGTTTCAGGGGAGGAATAAAGAGTAAATTGCAAAGTAGATATCATATACACAACAGATATGTTTGGTGAGGCTGGGGGAGGCAGGGGTAGTTGTGCTGGGTGTCACTGTGTTTATGCTTATAGGAGGGGGGAGGGAGACTTGGAAAGTACACCCAAATGGCAGGTATTCAGCCAAGGGACTTTGGAGGGTTCCTCAGGGATGTGGGGGCACATGAGAATTTTGTAAAAAAACTATAGTCCACATCACCGACCATGGAACAGACCACAAGTTGCCAGTGCTCATTCAGTATGAAGACTGTAAGGATTAGTGGGGCTGAAAAGGCTTGGACATGGAAAAAATAGGACGTAAGAATAATTATAGTCATCCCAATAAAATAATGTCTTGGAATATAAATTGCCACCGAGATAGAAGCAGGCAAAGGGTGATACTGCAGGAAATAAGAGATCTTAGAGCAGATGTGGTTGTGTTACAGGAGACACACCTGCAGGGTCCTGAAGTAAAAGAACTTGTGTCAAAGCATAGGTGGATTCAGGAGGCCTTTTTTACTAGCCAAATGTGTGTGACAAAGGGAGTGGCTATTTTAGTTCCAACCAACCCAGAGTTACAAATGGTGTGCTCAGAGGTAGATGACAAAGGCAGATAGGTAATTGTCGAGGTGATTCTGGGTCAAGGTGAATTTTCTGTATTGGATATTTTTGTCCCAGCTCCTTTAAGATGTTTACTTGGAAAGCTGTTGGAATATAAAAGCCCTGTGATATGGGGAGGGGATTTCAATACCCTGTTGGATATCAGAAACGATAGATGAAAACAGTGAAACCATGTTTGCTCTCCAAAAATGACGAGTAGTCTGAAGGACATGCTGAGGGACTTAGAATTGAGAGATGCTTGGGGAATCAAAGGTTATACTCCTTTCACATTGCAAAATATGGGCATAGCTCGAGATTGGACTACTGGTTTATTGATCATAGGCATATGGGGTAAGTAAGTCAGATCAAATATATACCCACTGCACTCTCAGATCATAAAACTGTTTGGTTAGAGATGGAAGGGGAAGACAATAAGATGGGAGATAGATTGACATATCCTGAATTTGCACAAAATCTGTTTGTTAGATTTGGGGGTCTCTAGTTGGCAATGATTTGCACCTTTGTCCAAATAGGGACCCTTGTGTCTAGTCAGGGTAAAGGGCTACACTCCTAAAATAACCCCTGCTCACCCCCTTGGTAGCTTGGCACGAGCAGGCAGGCTTATCTCAGAGGCAGTGTGTAAAGCATGTGTGAACACATACAGTAATACAGTGAAAACACTACAAATGGACACTACACCAGTTTAGAAAAATAAGTAATCTTTACTAGACTTAGCACAAGGTCAAACGACCAAAATCCACAATACTGTAATCAAAAAATGGTAGAAATAGCTTAGTTCAATGTACATGATAAATGCAACACTTTACTCTCAAAGTACCTTGGATGCGTCACGCAATACAAACAAAAGGGTCGCAGGGAAGTTGATGCGCCGTTCCTTACACTCAGGGGAGTGGATGCGTCGGTTCCTTACTGCTGCGCAGGGGAGTTGAGGCTCGCTTTCTTACTGTGTGGGGAGTTGATGCGTCGGTTTCTTACTGTGATCCGGTGCGATGTGACAAAATGGCGCCTCGATGCGATGACGATCCGGTGCGATGTGACAAAATGGCGTCTTGGTTACGGTGCGACAACGTAGATGCGATGCGTGCACGCCCGACGGCGACTCTGTGAACCTCTGAGCCGCGACAGGCCCTGCGACACGTTTCTCCGGTGATGCGACGGCGACCTCTGCGGCGGCGGCATGCTTCTCCGGTGATGCAACACGCCTCGTCGGGGATGCGGCAGCGAACAGCTGCGGCGGTGGCACGCTTCTTCGGCAATGCGACGGCAACTGCTGCGGCGGTGACACGCTTCTCCTTGTTGCGTCGCGCTTCCAGCTCCCAGCGACACGCAGTCTTCTCAGAGGGCCCAACACAACAGCAGGCACCTCTTTGCAGGCAGAATTCCCAGCAAGGGAATTCAGGGGAGCTGGTGGGTGAAGTCTTGTATCCCTGAGACTTCAGGCAGGAGGCAAGCTCAATCTTCAAGCCCTTGGAGATTTTCTTCAAGATGATGAAAGTACACACAAAGTTCCTTTCTCCTTTCTTTGGCAATAAAGTAACCACTGCAGGCCAACCCCAACAGCACACAGCACAGTCTCCTCCTTCAGTTTCCTGGTTCTTCTCCTCAGCAAAGGTTCGTCTTGATTCCCAGAAGTGATCTAAAGTCTTGGGGTCTGGGCCCCAATATTTATACTCAAAAAGTCTTTGTTCTCTGAAGGCAGAGAGTGTCTGTGCCTGACCAAAACCAGTTCTGTGCAGCTTCCTGGCAGGAGGTGGAGACAGCATTGTTTGAGAGCAGACCTGGCCCAGGTAGCTGAAAGGAAATCTCCTCCCCTACTCTCTATTCTATGAGGTCTCAGGGGAGTGAAAGGAAATCCCCGCCCCTACTCTCTATTCTATGAGGGCTCAGGTCAGTGAAAGGAAGTCTCCTCCCCCTACTCTCTGTTCTATGTGGGTCCTATTCAGCCCAGCCCTGACCCATCAGACTGCTGGAGCCAAGACCCTCTCCAGCCCCCTGTCACTCACAAACCAGACAGTGAATACACAACCTTAGCAGAGGCACACTGGAAGGTTAGGCAAGAAAATACCTACTTTCTAAAAGTAGTATTTTCAAACACAGAATGTAAAAATCACCCACACTAAAAGATGTATTTTAACATTCTGAGTTCAGGCATACTAAACTCGAATTTCTACCTTGTTCCCTGGGTTAGTTAGGATTATAAGGTGTTATAATCAAACTGCCCATTCTGGCCTATGAGAGCAGGTAGCCTTGCAATAGTGAAAAACGAAATTGGCTGTAATTCACTATCAGGACATGCCACACACACCAGGGCATGTCCTACCTTTCACATACAATGCACCCTGCCCACAGGGCCTACCTTAGGGGTGACTAACATGTAGAAAAGGGAAGGTTTGGGGACTGGCAAGTGGGTGCACTTGCCAAGTCAACATGGCAGTCCCAGACTGCACACAGGCTCTGCAATGGCAGGCCTGAGCCATAGTTTACAAGCTGCTTCTGTGGGTGGCACAACCAGTGCTGCAAGCCCACCCGCAGCATTTGATTTACAGGCCCTGGGCACACACGGTGCACTGTACTAGGGTCTGACAAGTAAATCAAATAATCCAATCATGGAATCACTAATCCATAACAACAATTTACAATAGGGAGCACTTGCACTTTGGCACTGAATAGCAGTGGCAAAGTGCCCAAAGCATCTAGACCAGCAAAAACATAGCAAAACACAGGAGGCAACAGCAAAAAATGGAAGGGAGACCCACGCCAATGGTGCCAGGTCTAACACTGTTGGTCTGTACCATGTAATATTTTGATAACAACAGAGGCAGCTGTGAATGGAGAGTAGTGTGGGATGCTTATAAGGCGTACATAAAGGGAGTGATTATCAAATGGACTAAGGATCAGAGAATAGAAAACAAGAAATCAGCCCTGCAAAAAAAGAGTTTCAATGATTAGATAGTTTGATTAATGATCAGAGCATGAATAGTCCATATGAATCATTAAAATGAGGAATTAGTAAAACATAAACAAGAATACAGGGATCTTATGGAAAAGAAACAACAGGAGAGTTGGGAAGCTAGAAGGATGAGGCATTTTTATGATGGAAAGAGGACTGGTCATTTGCTAGCATGACCTGTGAGAGTACAGACTACCCATAATGGCAAAATTATTTCACGCTCTATAAAACACACTGGGGTAGAGTAAGAACTAACAGGGCCGGTGAAAATTAAAGATGCATTCCAGAGGTTTCTTCAGGAACTTTATAAGGAGGATTTCAGATCTAACCCACAGAAGAGCAGGGAATGGTTTGAGTCTATACACCTGCTGTGTCTCTCGAAAGAATCTAGGGCAGATATGGGCTACAAATTAACTGAGGAATAGGATAGAGATGCCATTAAGGGTATTAGCGATGGCAAAGCAGCAGGCCCAGATGGGATAGCAGGGGAGCTTTATGAGATCATAAGTAAAGAGATTAGCCCTTCTTTAAAAACACTCAAATAATGATATATTATTCTCAAGGCAGCTTCCCCCACAGTCATGGTATGAGCACCCATTACAGTAATCCAATAAAACGTGAATATACAGCACTATTTTATCATTAAACACAGATGACACAATTTTTGCAGGTATATTGGCAAAGAGGCTAGGTCAAGTCGCCAGTGAGGTAATCCATCAAGATCAGCAAGGTTTTATGAAGGGGCATCAAATGCACAATCTAACACGCTAATTGATAGGAACTGTCAACCTGGCTGTTGCTAGAGAGAGCTCCTTAGTGATATTGTCCTTCGACTGAGTCAAAGGTTTCGACCTGGTGAACTGGGGTTACCTATGATTTTGTCTAGAGAGGTTTGGTGTCCCAAAACTATATGTAAAGGCCCTGGGGGCACTATATTCCAAGACCTCAGCTAGAGTACTGATTATTGGGGTTTTAACAGACCTTTTCGCTGTAACTTGTGAAACCCGTTAGGGGTGCCCCTTGTCACCTTTACTGTTTAACTTTTACATGAAGCCTTTGCCCCAAAAGGTTAGAGAAGACCATGACATTACCCCCTTCAATCTCATTGATACACAAACAAAATGTGTCTTTATGCTGATGATTTGATATTGTATACAGTACCTAGCTATGCCCTGGATAGGTTTGTTAAGTTGGCAAATGATTTTGGGACCTTTATAGGATACCTTATCAATCAGGAAAAAACAGGAATAATGGTATGGAATGTAGAGATGCAGAGCATCCTAGTAAAAGAGGAGGTGTGCTATCTAGGTATCCTGGTGAACCACAAGATAGATATTATTACAGAAGTCAACTTAGGTAAAACCTCAGCCGAAATCAACAAGACTCTTAGAAGGTTGCAGAAGCTATATCTTATGATATATGGTAGCGTTAATCTGATTATAATGAGTATCCTCCCTAAGCTTATGTTTCTCTATAATTGCATCCCACAAGCTTTTCCAAAGGGCTCAGTACAAAAGATTCAGGGCAGCATAAATAGCTTTATTTGGGCGTCAAAGGGAGCTAGGATATCGTGGAAAAAGCATAGACAAATACTGCAGAAAGAGGGACTGCAGCTGCCAGAGATACAATTTAATTGTATGGCATTTAAATTTAAATTCTTGAAGGTTCTTCTGAACACACTGATAGACACGGGAAATGAAGTATGGATAAGATGCTTTGAGCTATGATAGGGTCTTGAACTGAAGATGTTGAACCTCAGAGAGGTTAGATTTGCTATTTCCTCTTCAATGTAAGCATCAATAGGGAAAGTGTTGAACCCACTCCATTCTAAGCAAAAGTGGGGAAGGTGTTAGACTTCAGAGGGGTTACATTTAGCATTTACAGTTCAATCGAAAAAACTGTAAGGAAGGCTTTGGACTTCAGGTGCATTAGATTTACTATTTCCAGTCAAAGCAACAGTAAGGAAAGTGTTGGACTTTGAAGGGGTTAGATTTACTATTCCTACTGCAGTCAAAGGTGTTGGATTTCAGAGAGGTTACATATCAAGCAACCAGTACTTGTAAAGCGTAGCTTATCACCTGTGAGAGTATTTAGGTGCTAGGTTGCTGGGCTTAGTCAAAAATCCAGGTCTTGAGTCTCTTCCTGAAGTCTGTTAGTGACAAGATTCTTCAGAGCACGCAGAGAGTGTGGAAGCAGGTGGAGGATACTGTGTTGATCTGTCATTTAATGGTGAGTTTGCTGTCCAGGATGATGCCGAGTTTCCGGGCGTGGTCTTTTGGTGTGGGAGTGGGACCGAGTTTGGCGGGCCATCAGGTGCTCTTCCACGGGGAGGTGTGGTTGCCAACAAGATCAGCACTTTGGTCTTGTCAGTGTTGAGCTTCAGACAGTTGACTTTCATCCAGTCTGCAACATTCTTCATGCAGTTGTGAAAGTTGGTCTTAGTGGTGGTGCGGTCTGCGGAGAGCGAGAGGATGAGCTGGGTATCGTTGGTGTAGGATATGATGTTGAGACTGTGGGTTCTGATGATGTGGGCTAGAGGTGTCATGTAGGTGTTGAAGAGGGTGGGGCTAAGGGATGAACCTTGAGGGATGCTGCAGATGGTGCTCTTGAGTTCCAAGGGGAAGGGAGGTAGGCAGATTCTCTGTGTTCGTCTGTGAGAAACGATGCAATCTATCTGAGTGTGTCTCCCTTGATCCTGATCTGGTGCAGTCTCTTGAGGAATGTGTGGTGGGATACATTGATGAACGCTGCTGAGAGGTTGAAGAGGATCAGGGCAGCCGATTCTCCCTTGTCGAGTAAGGTGCGGATGTCGTCCGTGGTGGCGTTCAGAGCAGTCAGTGCTGTGGTTGGTGCAGAAAGCAGAGTGGGAGATGTCTAGCAGGTTGTTCCTCTCCAGGTACTCAGTGAGCTGCAGGTTGATGGCCATCTCCAGGACTTTGGAGGGGAAAGGGAGCAGTGTGATGGGGCAGTAGTTTGGAGTTTGGTAGGGTCGGCGGAGGGTTTCTTGAGGAGAGGTCTGACTTCTGCATGTTTCCATGCATTGGGAAAAGTGGTGAGTTGGTGGCTGATCACCTTGCGGCCTAGGTTGAAGAGACAGAGGGGTGAGGGGTTCTGGGGGTGCTCCCGAGTGGATGGAGTTAATGATGGCTGTGGTGTTTGGTGTGATGAGCTGTTCTCATGCGGTGAGATGTTGGTCAAAGGAGGCTTATGTTGACGTGAACAGGCTGTTGAGGTCCGTGGGTCAGGGCTCGAAAGTACCTGTAGATTGTGGAAATCTTGTTGTGGAAGTGATTCACTTGAGAGTCGCAGAGATCCCATGAAGGAGTAATTATGTGCTCGGTGGCTGTTGGGCAGGAGAACTCTCTGACGATGGTGAAGAGTTCCTTTGTGTGGTTGGTGCTTGCCTGGATGTGGTCTGCAAGGGCGTCCTTTTTCAAGTCATATGCCAATGGAACTCATGTAACAACATAAAATAATTATATCAAATGCAAAAATACAAATACATACTGTATACACGCAAACAATGCAAATTTCAATAAAAAAATCAAAATAAATTAGCAAGGAAACTAAATACTTCAATAAATGAATAAAAGGGCTCTACCTTCCCTCCTACACATAATACATAAACAATAAAAAATAATGTAAATAATCAATAAAACAATCATAAATGTAAAAAGTACTTAAACAACAAAAATTAAATAGAAAATACATTATGCAAATATAATTATTATTAAGTACACTTAACAATAATAAATATTTCATATAAAACAAAAATGTACATAATAAATATTCAATTTAAACATTTACATGCTTAATTATCAATTACATCTTTAACTCCTCATGGCAGGGGCCTGCTACAAAAGCATGTTTGGCCTCTGCAGCTGCCCCGCGGAATACTCCCAGGCTTCCCACCTCTTCACTCTGGGTCTATAAGAGGCTGTGCAGACTAGTACCCATCCTGACAGCCATACAGATGCTACCACATTGGGGACCCGATCTATGGGGCATCCTGGAGTGTCGTTGGCAGAGTTCATCCCACCAGCACAATTTTACCTGCATGTAGCCTTGAGCATGTCATGTGCGTACAATCCTGAACTAACCACCAGAATCATCCTGAGAGGTGATCACTAACGCGCCCCGACTGTGGCACGGGGATAAGGAGAGTGGGACTGGCAGTTGCCTTGGGCCAAATTCATGCCCCTTCAATTGCGGCCCACCTCTGGACATCTGCGGGCTTATGACACTGACCTAAGTGAACAGATTAGCCCTGCCTTACAGAGGTCCTGCCATGGGCCAGTTGTGCTAGGCCTACCTGCACCCTGTTTGATCTCCTTCGCCCAGGATTGTCTAGAATACTTGGACCCCGGCGCTGGGAGTATCGCTGTCTTGGGGTCCTTTGCTTGCTATTCAGGCTACCGGGCGATTTTTGAGAGATGAGGACCTGGGGCTTGTCACTATTGCGATTTAATTTGACTGCCACCGATAAATGACTCCTCCCACCCTGTCCTGGTGGCTGTTGTTGACTTGACAAGTTTGTCTGGAGGAAACAGATATTTGCTCTGATTGTGTCACGACCTGCATGGTGACAAGGGTCATTTTAAACTGAACCTCTTCTTATTGGCTCCAATGTCTCACTCATGACTGCCTCCTGGATCATTCTGAGGTGCTCACCTTACCTGAGAGGGACCGGCTCCATCTCCTGCTTAATGTGAAGCACCCACCCATGTTTCTGTTGTGTATCTCGTTCATGGCCTGTAACCTGCAGATGGATGTCCGCAGCTGCTCGTACTTCCCACGTTCACCTTCCTGAACCTGACCCCTTGCGTTGTGGCATGCATGGCCGTGGGCAGGCTGGGTCGTCTAATTACTCTATATCTGTCAGCATCCTAGACTCAAAGGGGTTTATTTACAAGCCCCTTGCGCTGCTGATCCATCACTTTTTTCCATTTTAAAAGTGATGCACTGGCGGCGCAAGGGTCTTGTAAATAAGCCCCAAAGTACTGTGCATTATACTCCTGCGGTGATACCTCTGACCAGCTCCCTATGAATTGCTCATGGTGATTCATTTGTGATACCTCTGAGCAGCTCCCTATGAATTGCTAATGGCGATGCACTTGGAAGCAGAACTCAGCTGTTGCTCCTTTTCTCTTCTCTCAATGTTCACCCTTGCAGCACACTTCTGCCTGACCTTCTTGCACCAACCACAGCCCTCATGCAGAAGCCAAGAGCGCAGAAAGCTGCAACCATGCCCCGCCACACAAATCCTGATCCTGCTCACCTAAGATTTTCCGATTCACAAAAGGCCCTCCATCACTGAGTCTTCCTCCTCAGCAGATTCACTTGATAACATCCTGGAAGCTATTGAGGCCTTGAGAGACAGTTTGGAAAGTAAAATTGACTCTGTGGCCATAAACCTCAATTTGCTCCATGAAGATCAGCACAAATTAGAGGAAAGAGTCACAAACAATGAATCACTGTGTTGAAGAATCTAAATCCGGACACATAAAACTTCAGTAAACAGTTGAATGAACTAACAGACAGAATCAGATTCCTAGAGGGCAGGGAAGAGGACACTAACGGCTGGTCCTACTGCAATAATGTTCTGATTATGGGGTTGCCTGAGGACTGGAAGGGCCCAGACCTCGCACTCTCGTTGGAATGTTCGCAGGAGTTTGCTTCAGCCGGACTCTCCTGCATGTTCACAGTGGAGAGGGCGCACAGAGTTCCTGACCACTACTCCTCTCTGGGAGTGCTCCCTAGACCAATGCTGGCCAGAGTTCATCTACTGCAAGGTACCCGTAAAGCCAGCCACAATGACATTGATGGTCGTGCTGTTCCCTAAATTTACTTTGGCTGTCCAGCATAGGTAAGCCTTCATCAAGAGTGTTAAGTGCCAGCTGAGAGACCTGGACCTGAATTATGTGTCATCTATTCTGCAAAGCTGAGGGTCATCAGGGACCAGTGGACCAATTGTTCACAGAACATGAGGTGGCAAGCGACTGGTTTGAAAGGCACACCCCTGTGGATATTTGGACCAGTGGCTGCCCTTACACTGCACCTAAAAGATCTCGCTCAATGAACGTATGCTCCTTCTTTAGGTATTTGAAAATCAACAGGTGCCACCCTGGCAGCTGTCTTGCACTGGGGTGATGTTTTGACTTCAGCAGAAGGGTCAGATTCAGAGCAATCTGACATCTTGTCATCGTCCCCAGCCAGCAATGTTACCACTGCTTGCCATTGTTGATGACACTTAAGTCTGCTAATGACTTGATCCAGCCAACAGCTCCTGTATGGTCTCAGCATACTCAGCCATGTTCACCTGTGTTTATTGCTGATTTCTCTTACATCACCACAGCTTAATCATGTAGTAGATTCAGTGTTTCCCTGGTAGATGCCTCAAATGGGTCTCAGATTGGGTAATGCACAGCCCAATTGTTCCTGCTCCTCGCTATCTCCTTAGCTCAACATGCTAACTGAGGGGAGTTCCTCCTTGGCCCTGGGATGGGGAGTTTAGTTGTTTTTGCTTGTCAGTCCTAGGCTCCAGACTTTGTTATCTTCTGAGCATGTGGATGTATCAGTGGTGGTATAACTGCAACCTCTTTTACAATGTGACAACACCGTTTGGTGTGCTCCCCATACTCAGCCTATCATCTCACCCATAATGGCCACTTAATTGTCCTTAATGTCCTGATATGTTCGTGGAATTTTCACCCACAAGAAGCAACATCATATTTATTCCTACATTAAACATAGTGGTACACATGTAGAGCTCCTTCAGGAAACTCACATAACTGAGCCAGAGGAATCTAGGTTGTTAAAGAGCTGGAAGGGGCAAGGCTATTAAACTAAGTTCACTGCCTACATGAGAGGTGTGCTGATTTGGGTGGACCCAGATATCCCGTTCTGGCAAGTTATGGCTCAGGTGGATAGGGAAGGCACATATGTTCTGGTGGAGGGATTGCTTGATTGTGTCTCTGTCCTGTTGGGCAGCCTATATTTCTTCAATACAGACCATGTGGCCTTTTTGTCCTCCCTGTTTCTGGTATTAATCAGAAGGGTCTGTATACCCCGGATCCTTGACAGAGACTTCAACTGCACCCTAGATCCCTCCGTTGACAAATCACAACCCACACTTCCACATTCACTCGTGAACACAGTGGCTAAAGCATTCTCACAATGCTTATCACATTGGTCACTAAAGGATATATAAAGGATCCATAACCCAACCAAAAGAGAGTACTCCTTTTACTCGCCCTCTCATGATTTACATGTATGTCTTGACCATTTCCTCCTTACTGATACATTACACTTTGCTATGTCTAGCATTGAGTATCTGGGTAAAAACATTTTCTATCACAATTTTGCCAATGGTGCCAGATTGAGGAGGAGCGCTTTTCCTAGTCACCTGTTGGAGGCTTTAGCTGAGTCTATTAGAGAACCCTGCATTCAGGTCCACCCTATGTGACTGCATAGTTGCCTACTTTGAAGTGAACACTGGTCTGCACCTTCCCTCCTGATTTAGTGGGAGGCATTCCAAATGATGGTTCAGGACAGTTGTATACATGCAAGGGTGGGAATCAGCAAGGTTCTTGGCAGTGAACTGTGTGAACCGAAGACTTCGTGTTTTCCAGGGAAGATATTAGACAGGCCCTTCTGACTGCTAGGGAGTTATATGCCTCTCTGATTGAAAGACAGCACTGCTTTCATTTCCATTCATACACTGCCAAAACCTGTTCTGAGGCAGACAAGTCAGATAGACCCCTGACTCGACTCGTACAACAGGACACATTGTTATAGTTATTACCACCAAACAGCCAGCCTATAGTGGCATAGTCAATACACAATTTGATGTATTCACCACTTTCTCTAAACATTACAAACCACTATATGGCCTGTCTCTGCCCCCCCCGTTCATCTAGGTTGTTCCTTGACCGCATTCATTTACAAAGAATTCCATTATGTTCTATTCACACCATGGTTACACTGGTCTCTGACAGGGCATTCAAAGGAAGGGCCTGGGGGTGGTGGCGGGCCGCTCATCCCTTTCAGGCGGTGTGCCTTTCACTTCTGTGCGTCTACAGTGCTGAGATGTTGCTGACTTGAGTGAATTGTGCCCTTCGTCGTGTTGTGACTCATGGTCATGGTCGGTAGGCGGATGTGTAGTTGACGTCAGGGTTTTTTTGTGCACGTGGATGTGTCCGAGTGTGACCTGCACCTTTGCGGATCTGGCCCACACTCAGCCGCATCAGTGTTGTGGCCTGCACATTGACATGATAGTTGGACTGCAGCCATGCTACTCGTCAAGTAGTGTCTCTTGCATTGTCAGTGTGGCTGACGGATACGCATCTTCGCTGGGTTTCGCACTTGTGCATGTGTTGGTTGTGTGATTGGTGATGTGTTGGGTGGGGGCCCTTTGGGCACATGGTGGAGGTGAGACTACTTGGTGTTTGTGTATGTGCTGCAGTGTTCCAGGGGGATCAGGGACATGATCCGGAGGCATTGTGGGTGTGCAGTGTGCTCTGCTTAATTGTGCATGTGGGCCATTGTGCCCATCTCCCCTTTGCCCCCACTCCCTGGTAGGTACTCACCCTATTAATGTTGTGTCAGGTCATGTTGAGCAGTGTCCGGGTCCTCTGCTCCTGTCACCGTCTCCCGACTGATGACTGTGGCCACCATTTTCTCCATTTCATCCTGCTCCTGGTGTTCTGCTGGCCCCCCACCTCCAATCTGCGTTGCTGCTTTAATGTTGGCAGCAAGTTCCTTCTTGGGTTTGCCCTTCGCATCATTCCAGCGCCTCTTGTCCTCTTCCATTGTCCTCCTCGGCGAGGCAAGGGCATTCACATAGTCCAAGATGGTCTGCCATCTCAGCGTCTTTTTTGCCAATGACACGTTGGAGGTGACGTACAGTTGGTGGTGGTGTTCTATCTCATCCGTGACGCGGATCCGGGTTTCCTGCACACCGTACCCCGTCTTCCTCTCCCTCCTCTCATTGCCCTTCCACGACACCTGGCTTCCTGGCTGGGCCTCCGTGGGTCTTGTGGGTTTCACGTTGTCCTCTGCACTTGGTCCGGGTGCATCCTTGGTGCTCCGCGGTTCATCTGGTTTTTGGTGTGATCTTTTTGAGTGCTTTTCTTGTGCTTTTCCCTGCATGACGCGTGGGACTTGCTGGCCTCTTGCTAGTTATCACACAGATTTTATCGCGGTTGGGCCCATCGCAACTTTTTTCATGTTGGGGTTTGCATTTTTATCGCCGTCGCTGTAGTTGTTTCCCGGACATTCGCCGCGTTATCGTGCGGTTATCGCACGGTATCGCCGTGTTGGGAATGCCACGTTAACACGGCGTTATTTTCTCGCGATGGACTGCGATGTGAGAAGTTGCGGTAAGCTATTTTGGCGATGTTTATCGCACGTTCTTGTGAATATACCCCCTAGTCTACTGACTAAATATACTGACGTCAGAACCTGTGGACCTTAGATGTAATCATGCCCTGACACTATACAGAAACAGGTGTGTGATTTTGGGCAAATCACATAATCTCTATGTGCCTAAAATTGTAAATATGTGCGAAATGTGATACAATTGAAACATATCCTGTCACCCAAGATAAACCCCAGTTATCTATTATAGATATTGTCTGTGCTTTTCAGCATTAAAAGGCAGTCACGGCTCGCATGACTCTCGGGCTGAGTCGCGCAGGGGTTTGCTCAGTGGTTCGCGCGAGGATTTAAAAATACATTAAAAAGAATTAACTTACCGGGTCCCGCACCGCCTCCGCTCCTGGCCGGGTCTTGCTGCTGGAACAGGAAGAAGGCAGCCTCCCTCCCCTCCCCTAAGCCAATCACAACGCTGCAATGGCAGCGTTGTGATTGGTGCGGACAGCGCCCAGCCGGGCACCTGTAGGGAGACCCTTTTCTCTATGTAGGCTGCATGCAGCCTACATAGAGAAAATCCAGAGTGCACATGACTGGTTTGGTCGGCCCCGGAGGGCCAACCAAACAGTCAGGGCACTCAAAGTGGGCAAGCCACTCCTCCCCGGCCGCCCGCCCCCAACCAGGCATACACTCCCGCCCACCCCCAACCAGGCATACCCTGCCTTCTGCTTTCTCGCAGCACGAGAAGCAGAAACATAAAATGGTATTTAAAATGCCATTTTATGTTTCTCCTTCTCGCACTGCGAGAAAGCAGTGGGGCGACGCTCCTCCGCCCTGTTAAAAGGACCAATTGATAGATGTGGGCGGGAAACAACCATTACAACGCAGTCATTACAACGCACTACATTTACAACGCAGTCATTACAACGCAACTGCCTTTACATCGCATGCCATTACAACGCAGCCATTACAACACATGTCACTACAACGCATGCCATTACAACGCATGTCACTACAACGCATGCCATTACAACGCATTAACCCTACACTATCCAACACTTACCCTACTGTTGCACTCACTGGAGTGGGAATAGTAATTTTTACCCCTACACTATCCAACACTTACCCTACTGTTGCACTCACTGGAGTGGGAATAGTAATTTTTACCCCTACACTTTCCAACACTTACCCTACTGTTGCACTCACTGGAGTGGGAATAGTAATTTTTACCCCTACACTATCCAACACTTACCCTACTGTTGCCCTAAAAGTATTATGCGTTGTAATGGTATGCGTTGTAGTGGTATGCGTTGTAATGGAATACGTTGTAAATGTAGTTTCTAAAAAATGCGTTGTGATGGCATGCATTGTAAAATCATGCGTTGTAATGGATGTTGCGATGTAAAAACCGCGTTGTAAAGGCATGCGTTGTAAATGTTTGCGTTGTAACGTGTCCTATTCCATGTGGGCTATGTGTGAGCCTTAAAAGAAGAGAGCCCTAATATTTCATGTAAACCCAGAGCAGTTACATAAAGAAATCCATACTGGAGCATCCACAAAAAGAGCAGGTTCAAAGTACAAACCATGGAGGTTTATTTAAATATTAAGAATCATTACAGAATGCAAAAAAATAATGGTTAATAAGCTGAGACCTAATCTAATCAATAGCCAGAACTGAATGCCTTTTAGCAAAATGGAAATAATGAGCCAGAGAACAATCTGTAAAAAGGACTCCTCAACACAGGTACTAGAGAAAGAACAAGAAAATATTCTATGTACAAGTCAATAAAAGGCTTGACATTAAGCCTGATTCAATGGAGAGCAAGGAAAAATCTTGGCTAGGCTCTGAAATGGAGAATTATTTATACATTTTAGACAGACACATCATCCACTCACTGTGGCATGAGGTAACAGTTACATTGAGCCATCATATAATAGAACAGAAAACACATCACATATTAAAAATAACATTTGGTCTACATCCATTGAATAATCCAGTATAGTGCCCTACAACAGAAAACAACCATATATAACCACAGGAAATGGCATTTGATTGTATTCACTTGAATTTCCTGAGGAACAACATGAAAAGAAAATAATACAATTTAAAACATGACTGTAGAGCTAGCTGAATGTTGAAAAGCTGAATGCCACATTTGAGGCTTCTTTGTGCACAGGCAGAGAAAGAGAAAACATGATAACACACTCTGCACCTCACAAGCATTTTAAAAGTGCAAATAAGGCTTGACTAGGCCTAAGCATGCCAACTTTCAAAACTTAATTATTTTTATAACAGAATGAACACTACAGTTCATCTCTTCTATTATTAATAAAAGCACAAAAATATTAGTTATGAAATCTGCAGCTACAATATTGATCGGTTGAAAAAAACATAAACTCTGTCTTTTTTCTGTCTCATAGGCCTCATCTCTTTCTTAAAGTAGCCCCAATAATGGGGAAAAACATTGTGGTGCATTATAACACATTCTTTTATACCATTCTTTGGACAGTTTACCCACAGCATGATTTTTCAAACGAGTCAGCAAATCAGTACTTCTTCCCCTAATGCGCAGTTCCCAAGAGCAGGCATTCGACTCAAGTCAAATTCCCTCCACCATAACAGAGCGAAGGAGATACAGAATTCTCTTCAGTACCTTTCCTCCCAACTTGGCAAACTTAATCCTTTCATCAACCAATAAATATTCACTCTCATAAAAAGCTGGTGGCTCTGTTTTCACACAAAATACTGTCAGTAATAGGGTACCGAAATCACTCCCCCGACATAAAGCGTTTAACTGCACCAGGACTTCAATTAGGAACCTGCCTCTAGTAAATTAATACAACTATTTAATTGTCACAATACCACATTGCAAAGATCTTAGCTGTTGCGTTCAGAAACTAATTAAATGTGCAATAAGCAGGGCTTGATTTAACTCCTTAAATTAAAAAAAAACTTGACTAGGTATACCAGCCCTGTGACGAAAATATAAGTTTCCCGATTATTGTCTAGAAATATGGGCAAAATTAGGCAGTCTATCAAAGAAGGTTCTTTCCAATTATAAGTAGGTGTGGTATCCGCCCGGTCATGAACCCTTCTTATATTAATTCTCTTCTTTTAGACTGTCAGACAGTCTAATAAAGCTTCATCCAACCTATATGGGTAATTAATAATATCAACAACAGAATATATAATTCATGCAATCTTTATCGGAAATAACACATTCCAATATATCAGCATGGGCAGTCTCGCTGTTGTTGACTAACTTTCAAAAATTTGCCACAGTCTTATGTGGATATTCCAGGAGTATATTTGGACCATGATGCTCTAGCTAGTGCCAGGATTGCAATTGTGCCAAGAGTGCATTTAAATCACTTTCTTCTCTGACCACAATTTAAAGTCCAAACCGTTGGAAGTAACAATAGCATATGCAAAAATGGAATCTATTGGAATTTGCCAATAAGAGTTACCATCGGCTTCTGATATAAAATATCACTCATTTGCTTCGCTATTACTCTGCGTTTACTGAGAAAATATTTACCTTGTAGAAAATCAAATGCCTCAAGAAGTGATTCAGACATTAAGAGGCATATTTATGAGAGGCTTGAACCAGAAAAGCGCCACAAATTGTGACAAGGCGACGCATCCATTAAGTCATATTTATAATACGACTCAGTTGCCAAAATGCTTCGTCTTATAAGGCTTGCATGGGACAAAAGCTGTGCCGAAACCAGCTGCGCTACGCATAATATAATAAAAGCAATGTAGGCATTCCCCCACAAAATTAGTCGTAAATGTAACGCAGTTATATTTATGGGTTTGCCAATGCATCACGCATCGTTGTGAAGCGCATTGCAAAGCCTGAAATGTGCCAGAATTGCTGCGCTTCGGCAACTCAGGCATAGGAAATGACACACTGGCTGTGGTACAAAAAGAGCAAGTCTACAAAACATTTTTGCAAGCTCATCTACGCCACTGAGATCGTCATCCTGCAACAAGGAGTCGCTAGGAGACACCAACATGTAGTCAGTGAAGAAGGAGGGATTGTTTGTTCCAGCAGCGCATATCCCTCATTGACCTCAGGGAGAATGAGGTCATACAATTCTAAAGACTCTGGAGGGTGTTCATTCAATTGCTACATAAAATTGGGCCAAGTCTCCAGCCACCAACTGCAAGGCCCAATAACATTCCCCCACATGTAAATCATATGGCTGTGCTCCACAAGTTGGCATCCGGTTGCTTCCAGATCTCAACAGCCAGATTGGATGGAACTTCACAGTGAGCATTTTCTGCATTTCTGGCTTGGACACCATCATCAAACTTTCACCCCAGTACCACCTCTTCCCCAAAACTCAACAACGACAACTGGACACCAAGCAAGGATTTTATGCCATTGCTGGATTCCCACATGTGCTTTATTGCAATTGATTGCACATATGTGCAATTGGTGCCCCCTTCTGCAATATCCCACCTCTTCAGAAACCAGAAGTACACATATTCAGTCAATGTCCAGGCTATAGGGTTTATCAATGTGCTGGCCAAATATCCAGGGAGTGCACATGATGCCTACATCTTCTGCCACAGTATAAGAAATGAGCGGTTCCAGAATGGGCGAAATGGGAATGGCCTCCTCATTGGTAAGGAAAGCCGAAATATACATAATACTAACTAACAAGGTGCAATGTATGACATAATAGCCATCTCTGTGTTTGTCTATGGAGGTTGTGTCATGTGCATTTAGTGGCAAAGACTCACTGCAACATGTAGACAATGCTGTTTCATCAGCGGCGGCCGGCACATGTAAACGCGGTGGGGCGAGGAGAGGTGGGAGGGTGATGGAGCCGACAGATGACGGAATAGGTATAATTACATAAATAAATAATGCCTATTCCGTCGACTGTCAGCTTTCCCCCTGCCGTGCCCTGCCCCGCCTGTGTTGCATTGTGTCAATCTCTCACTAATCATGCAGTCAGTAGCAAAATAACAACTGTGAGAAGTATTATGTCATCTCACACTGTGTGAAAGGAAGGAACCACATAATCTGCAGTGGTCAACAAATCAATACGCAAATCATGTGGTATACAAGTAATTCAATATGAGTACAAAGGGTACATATTAGCTAAGTGGAAGATGAGTGTATGTTCATTAGTGTTCCTAGTCTAGGTATTAGATAAAGTTCCACTCAAATAATGGTTAATGCACAAATCTTGTACTCAAAGGTAAATATGTCACACATGCCAGTAAACTTGTATGTTGACTAATGTATCTGGAGCAACACTGTAAGAAGTAGCTGCAAATACCATTTGTAGCATGCAATGTAAGTTTAGGCCCAAATCATGTGTAAATGTCAAGAACTGGTAAATATTTCATATCCGCAGTACAAAGTACACATATGTTTCAGCCATTCTTACAGCCTAAGTTTATGCACACACATAGTTATCAACCTACATTTACATACTTAAACAATGTGACACATGAACATTTTTGTGTGGCAGGTTGGCAACATTATCTACATCTGAGTCCTTCAATGAGACACTCACAAGGTCAATCAATATGCGGCCAAACATGTCATACACCAGTAATGAACATAGAATAAAATGCAACCAGGGTAAGGTCTCACAGTGAACTCAGTTTCCCAATCCCAACACTCTCTTGCCACATCAATTATGTCATAAACAAGGCATGTAAGTACTGAACCAACTACAAGTCAAACTCACACACATACATGTTAATTCCTAAAGTGTTGTGCCCAGGTCTGTCATAGAAAGTAACTGTATCTACAGCAGTTTGTCCCATATAAAAGAAGGTCCTACTTTGCCGAATCTCGGTTTCAATCTAAGATCACCATGACATCTTGACCTCCAAAAAGCATTATCTGTTGGTTGGCTACAAAATATATAACAATCCATGTCACATGTTGGAAATGCACTACAAGTACTAACCAAATATGCAAGCTAAATTAAGTGAAGAAATCCAAAGCTGTGCTAATGTTACGTAGGCAAGCAACAACATCAGAGGTGTCAAAAGGACAAATGCATGTGTGAATGTCAGACATGTTGGCACTGTCACAACCTACCTAGGGGTGAACATATGCCAGATAAACTGATAATAAGTTTGTAACTTTGCACAGCTGTTGAGTGCAAATAACATAGAGAGGTCATGAAAATTCAAAAAAATCTATCATAGCAAACTACTGCCTAAACATTAAAGTCAGCATGTAGAAGTGTCCTAAGTATCAGGACATGGTCAATATTTGAATTACACAATGAGCTTGAAGATACATGTGTAAACCGATGGTCAACTGTATCTAAAACACATTGATCCACATTGTAAGAAATGTGTCTGAGTTTGTCAGCAAGCATAATACAAATGGACAGTTATTTCTCTGTAACAATGTGCATAATCATTTACTGTTGAATCATTGGACTGTCGGGGTCCAAGGTTGCAGCACAGCACACAGCACGAAGAGGAATGTTGTGGAGAGGACTTTTGGAGACCTAAAGTCCAGGCTTAGATGTCTGGACATGTCTGGGGGAAGACTATTGTACTCACCCCCTATGGTCTAAAAAAGAATCCTGTGACATATTGCACGACATCTGTGTGAAAACAATCTCCCTTGGAACTATGAGCCAACACATACGGAGGAAATGGAAGAGGATAAAGACAGTGAAGGAGACATCCAGCACAGATTGGCCAGTTGGTGGAGATGGGACCAGATTGTGGCTAATTTCTTTAGCTAATATTTGTCATCTGAGCATAAAATAGACAGTAATTATGTCAAATGATCAACAAATAAATTAATTTCTGAAATCATTCACTGTGTTATTTCTATGAGAATTTTAATGTAAAATTCAAGTCACTCACATGTTCTCAACTAGATGTAGGCCTCAACATGTAACAATCATGTAGTGTGAGCTGTCTATCAACATGGGGCCTTAACTAAAACAAAAATACACCTTCAACACAGCAATCCCATGTGATGTTTTATATTTATTTATTTCGAAATTTGTACAGCGCACGGCTACCTCCCACGGAGGTGTCCCGGCGTTAAGGCTGCAGATTTCACAGAAGCAAATAGGAAGGACTAAGTACGGTTGAAGAGCCAGGTTTTTAAAGCTCTCCTGAAGGCTGATTCTGGTTCTGTCATTCGGAGATAAAGAGGCATGGCATTCCAGAGCTTCGTGGTTCTGACTGCAAATGCTCTGCCGCCTATCCTGGCCTTACGAAAGCAGGGAGTAGTGAGCAATTTCATGTGGTTTGATCTCAGGACCCGGTTGTGTTGGTATCTTTGCAATCTAAGTCTCAGGTATGCCGGGCCCGACCCCTGGTGGCTCTGTATGCCATTGTAAGTGCCTTAAATTCAATTCTCCTATTGACAGGCAGCCAGTGAAGTCTCCGCAGATGGGGAGAGATCGAATGACGGAAAGGCACCTTGCAGATCAGTCTGGCTGCAGAATTTTTAACTATTTGTAATCTGCGGATCAAATATGCTGGAAGTTCCAAGCAGAGACTGTTAGAGTAGTCCAGGCGAGATGTGACCAAGGCATGAACTGCAGTCCTCCTGCAGTCCAGCGGGAGAAAGTGGAGGAATTTCCTCAAGGCTCGCAATTTCCAGAAGCATGAGGAGGAGACCTGACGAATCTGGGTCTTACAGGAAAGAGCATTATCAAATTTAAACCCCAGATTTCTTGCCGAATCCACTGGATCAGGTGGGGAATTCAGTTCAGGTGGCCACCAAAGCTTAGAGGGTGGCGGGACCGGTTGGTTAACAAAGAGCACCTCAGTTTTCTCTGAATTCAACTTTAGGCAACTTTGAGTCATCCAGGCCAAGATGTTACTCAGGCATCATCAGGCATCATCTAAAGTTGACAACAGCAACCTTCGATTGTTCTTTGAAAGAGAACATCAGCTGGGTGTCATCAGCGTAGGAGATCACTTTCACCCTGAGAGTCTCAGCCAAGGTCGCAAGTGGGGTGAGGTATACATTGAGGAGTCGAGGACTCTGTGCCAATCCCTGAGGAACCCAGCATACAAGAGGCTTCTGGGAGGAAACAAAGGGGCGCAAAAAAACTTGTTGTGAGCGGTTCTCCAGGAAGGACCGGAGCCAGGACAAAGCAGTACCCCGTACTCCCAGATGTTTAAGTCTTTCAAGGCGAATCGGATGGGCCACAGTATCAAAAGCTGCGGACAGGTCAAGCAGCACTAGCATTGCTGCGCTGCCCTGATCTATGGTCTCGCGAACGTTCTCCGCAACTTCCAGGAGTGCGGTCTCCATACTGTACCCCACTCGAAAGCCGGATTGGGAGTCATGGAATCGATTATTGATATCAGGAATTCAGAGAGTTGACTCTGAACTACCTGCTCAAGAATTTTGGCTGGTGCCGGCAGAAGAGAGATGGGTCTAAAGTGTTTATGTTCTGCAGGGTCGGCATCCAGCTTCTTGAGGATTGGCAGTAGGAATGCTTCTTTCCATGCCGCTCGGTAGATAACTGAGCTCAAAGAAGAGTTCCAAATCTGGTTCAGGGGGGCATTAAGACAAGGGGCCAGTAATTTAAAAAACTGAGCCAGGCAGAAATCGCCCGGGGATCCAGATTTACATTTATACAGTTTCTTGAGAGACACATCAAGAGGAAGTAGGCGAAATTCGGACCAAGTCTCAAGACAATCAGGAATTGAATTTTGCTCAGGCAAAGACATGTTGGATGGGAAAGTAGAATAGATTGATTGGATCTTATCCTGAAAGAAGTCCAACAGGCCAGCACAGAGGGTAGGGGAGAGAATCACACTACTATCAAGAGCCGCGGGATAGGTAAAACATTGAACAATTTTGAATAATGCTTTGGCTGAATTGTCGGGCAATTTAATCTTGTGAGAAAAGTAGCCTCGCATAGTAGTACGCTTAAGTCTATGGAACTTTTTTAGAGCTTTTCTGTAAGAGCTCTTGGCTGCGGGCTCCAGTTTTTTACATAGACTTTTCTCTGTTCCATAGAAAACCAAGGGGCTAACGGTTTTTTCCAAGAGTATGTCACTGATCTAGGAGGGGCTACTTTATCTAAGGCATCGATAACCCAGCTATTAAAGCTGAACATATCTTCGTTAGGGTTTCCTGTCAACTGGAGGGGGACGTTTTGAAGCATAGGTGTCATTGAACCAATGGTGACCTTCCTCCATTTCTCCCTTTCTCGGGGATAAGCTTGGAGCTAATGCTGCGGTGTGCAAGTTTAAAACTGAAAGGTATTAATAGGTGATCTATCCAAGACAGTGGTAAAGGGACCTCTACCATAAGGTTGGGGTCATTAGAAAAGATGAGGTCCAGTATGTGGCCGGCAGCATGAGTAGGGGCAGTGATTCTTTGCGTCAAGTTAAGACCATCGAGGGTTTCAGCCAGCTGGATGGCTTTAGTGCATTTTTTTTCACTATCCATATGCACGTTAAAGTCGCCTAGGACAGTGAAGCTGGCGTGATTCAATGAGAGGTCAGCGGCTATGTCACAGAATTCTGATAAATGGCAGACTGGAGTGTTGGGGGGTTTGTATGCCAGAATCCCGGCCACTGATAGGGAGGAGGAGACCTTGACACAGAAAGACATAGGGGCCGATTCCGATCTCGGCCGGTAGTGCTCCGAATCGGATTCGGTTTTACCGGATCCGATCCGGAGCCCTATTTTCCGACCGCTCCGACCGACCGACTCGCTCGGACCCGATTCGCACCGCGCAATGGAGACGTTTTCCGGCCGGGTAAGTACGATGCGCACCTCGACCGCTCCGACCGACTCGCGCCGTCCGACTCGAACTCGCTGTCGGAGCCGTACTTTGGGGGTCCGTGTCGGACCCCCTGTACGCGTACCCGTGCGAGGCGCACACAGGGGGACCCATGGGTCCCCCTACCTGTGCGTGTACGCCGCGAGCGCTCGCGGCGTACTCGCTGTAGGGGCGCCCTTGTCCGCCTCGCACCCATTGAGGCAATGGGAGCCCGCGTACGCGTTGTACGACCGGCTCCCATTGAGTTCAATGGGAGTCCGACCGACTCGTGTCCGGTGGCATACGAATGCATCGGACTCGTTCGGTCGGACTGCACGGGTCCGATTCGGTCGGAAATCTCTCCGGGTCCGGCTCGGTCGGAGAGATTTCCGGCCCGAATCGGAATCGGCCCCATAGCCTCCATGATCCCTATATGTTCTACCCTTCTGCAGGAGATTTCCCAACCCTCCCTGGGTTGCCACACCACCTCCAATCTTGTTGCCACCCCTGTTGGTACAAGTCATTCGGAAGCCTGCAGGTATCGCCAGCATCAGATCTGGATTCGAGCTCTCATTGAGCCATGTTTCAGTGAGAAATATTAGGTCCCATGAGTTGGATTCCAGGGAGAGCCAAATGTCCTCTGCATGTTTTGGTATGGTTCTATAGTTAATCACGCAGGCCCTGGTGAGGGTGCCCTGAACCTGGACCTGTTTTGCGGGGGCATTTGTGTCGATGGACAATCAATAGAGTTCCCAACACCCGCCACATGTAGTGTATTGCATGAAAGGGACAGTGCAGGATTGCCACAAATCCACATAATAATAGTTCATTCCTGTGCTAACGCACTTAAGCAGTGCATTGCAGCACAGCTAGCAGTCTAGCCATGTTGTGCAGCTGCAAAGTGTATTTCAAATTTTACTCAGTTATTGTTGGATTACTAATCTCCCAAATTGTCCAGAAACCCCTCATTGTAGCGTGTCTCACCAATGCACTACTATGCAGAATGACAACACTTTGCAGGAGCAAGTGTTTTGCACATGCCATCACAGATCATGAGTGACAGTTGTCATGGACAACGGCTTAGTGCCAGGTGTAGGTGCTACAATGCTATTAGTAATGAAGGCATACAGACATGTTTGGGGATCCTCAAAACACTACACATGTGACTAATTTCCAGGGCAGATTGTCATAAATGCCACATCGGCCCACAGTTGACAAAATACACATTTTCCATACTTTGCACAGCAATGCGATGAGGCTCAAAGGCCTGTAATACAACACTATGAACAGATGACCCTGTAATATGTGGCATTACCCAGAGAAGTAAGACAATGGAAATGGTTTTGCAACCATCACATCACCTCAAAAATACACAGATGGGAAAAGTGTGAAGTGTCTCTGTCAAAACCTAAGCACAAATGTATGTCTGCATATGCAATCTCATTGAACTTAGTGCAATGGAGGTGTTGGGAATGAAAATATCACTGCATGGTAAAAGTAGTTTATCCCTGCCCTGAGTGTACAACTGCATAGTTGTGGGACTCACTAATTCTTGTATGTATCATCCCAAAGGCGAACATGGAATATGAGTGTGTGCCATTACATAGGCCTGTGCCATGGATTGCAGTTTTCTTGGACCAGGAGAGCCACACAATGACCTGCCCTCATAGTAGGTGTACTGCTACTGCCTTTGCCAGGAGTAAGACAGAGCTAAAGTGGGGGTGGCAGCATGCTGTGTAGTGAACAGTAGCAGTGCACATGATCATGTGCCCCCGGTTCACTACATTGAGGCCGACTGTCTGTCTCACTGACCTCTTCAAAAGGCCTGTTTCTGTATGTTACACTCACTCCTGTCCAACATCATGTTGATCATAATAATTGTGCATTATAAAACCATGTGCAGAATGCACAACACATAGGTTCAAATGTGGAACAGTGTACACATAGTTAACGTGTGTGCTGGTAGTGTGTGTTCACTTTGACACACTATAGTAAAGTCCAATGGGAGTGTAGAATCAGTGTGCAGTGATCGAGTGTGTGTGCTGCATGCCATAATGCTTGTGGTAGCCTGATATATGTGAATCACAGTATTGCTCTCCAAATCTTCTGTGACTGTGAGCAAAGGGGCATGCTATGAGCATAGTCACACACTGCAGCACAGAAGGTCACCTTCTGCATGCTATGTGTGAAAGCAAAAGGGCAGGAATGTGCTGTATCTAATATTATACAATGCATTCCTGCTTTTTTCCCCTGCACAGGTGCTGTTTTGGCTGCCTAGGGCCAATCCTGGCCCCTTGCACCATGGTGCAAGGGTACTTGTGTCACATGCAGGAATGTAATTGTGCATGAAGGTGCACGTTCCTGCAAAGCAAAACATCCTGTGAGGCATATTCCACCATCTATGTGTGCTGCAGAATGCAGCACACATTGAAAGGTGAAGTAACCAGGCGAATTAAAGGTATAACTCCTTGTTATACCACTTCTGGGAAGGTTGTACTTTCTTGGGCATTCCAAGGTGTACCTGGTTTTGTAAGTCTAGGAATGCTTCTAAAACCATGGGCGGTGCATTGGTACCACCATGCAATGGTCCTGGAATCTCTCTCTGGTGCAGAGTAAGGCAATGCAGTGATTTATGATGCATTGCGTCACTCCAGAAGAATGACTTCTCACAGATATTGGAATTACACCAGATATCGTTTGAAAGTCCAGTAAATCTACAAGCTGGGTAAAACATACACTGGAGTATGGGGAGGCAGCCTGTCTCTGTGCTTCCCTAAGTGTGTGTGTTGCATCCATGACACATCACAAGGAAGGATTCCTGACACATTGCAGGAATAGAAAGATTCAGCAGAATAAGGAATAGGGAATACGGTGGGCCATAGGCCCAGGAGCAATCTGTACATGCACATATGACTACTGGGGACATCTGGGTGTGTACCCTGGTAATGGCTGTGACAACTGAAGTGTGACCATACAGCTCATTATTCCTGCCTTACTGTGCTGCCATGCTACCTGCTGTTTCACTGGCTGGATGATAAGAAATCCACATACAATCCTTGAACCCAGACTGACTCACGGACAATCTGCCGGCCCACCTGTCATGAAGTTAGACGCACATGAAAGACTTCCAACCCCTCAGATTTACCACCTAGACACTAGTTCTATCCAATATCAAAACATTCCTCAAGCAGCAGCGGCTCTCCCAGCTCAGCTGAGAGCTAATACTATAATATTCACTGCACTCTAGAATCTCGCCCCATAATGCTTTGCTGGGCCTTTGGTTGGCATTGTATTTTTGCCCATAACTTTGCTTGGGGTGGTCCTAGGAGGATGGGACCACCACCGAATCGTTCAGCATGATATGCTCTTTGTGTTCAAGGCATCTGCTTGGTCCTCCCCCTAGGTTAGGGGGGACCCCAAAATCATCACCTCTCTCATTGCCCGATATTTTTCGATGCTCACTTTTGTGAATTGATTATATGCTTTTTTGCATGTAAAGGTTAAGTTGTTTTATCAAAGAGTTGTGGGTGCAGTAGCTAACTCCGCTACGTGGTGGAGTGGGAGTTTTTGCATGAATTCTGTGTTTTCAATGTAATGCGCAGTTAGCAAATCTCCGCTAGGGGGGAGGAGAGTTCATTGCCCACGGTTAGCATCCTTGTGTGGCACAGGTATGATGATTAAGCCCGGGTGGAGTTCGCGAAGTTTACGCAGAACTCCGTGAAGTGCAAAAAAAACTATGTCTGGGCGGTGAACTCGGCTACGCTCGCCAAGTTTGCAGAGTTTTCCACACTCCACATTACTTGGAGCTCGCGGAGTTCCGAAAAACTCCACTCCACATAGCGAAGCGGAGTGCGTTCGTCAACGTCAAGTTGGTGAGCGCGAGCGAGGAAAATCAACCTCTGGTGAGATTTTTCCTCATTCGTGATAGTCAACATCAAGTTGGCGAGTGTGGAAAATCAACCTCCCTGCGCGATTTCTCAACGCGGGCGGTCAGATTTCTCATTGTGAGTGGTCGCGTAGGCTCACGATTGTCTGCGTTGAGAAACCGTCCGTTCGCGTTGAGAAAGCTGCCGCTTGAGTAAAAGTCTACTCGAGCAGCAGAAAGGAAGATGTGCCCGCTTGCGCTGTGCATGGTGCCGTTTGCGATGATTGCACAGTGCAGACAAGCACCTGGCACTGAAAATCACCGCGAACAGCATTTATCTATCGCACTCCCGATGACTGGAAACACGCCGAGATCAACCCCCTCCTGAAGAAGCCCTCGGCAGACCCCACCGACCTCAAAAACTACAGACCCATCTCCCGTTCCCAGCTAAAGTCATCGAGGAAGCCATCAACAGCCAACTCGCCACCTTCATCGAAGAGCACAACATCCTCGACCCGTCCCAATCTGGCTTTAGAAAAAACCACAGCACAGAAACCGCCCTCCTCGCCGCAACAGACGACATCCGCTCCCTACTGGACAAAGGAGAAACAGTAGCCCTCATCCTCCTCGACCTCTCAGCGGCCTTCGACACTGTATCCCACCGCACCCTAATACGCAGACTCCACGATGCAGGGATCCGGGACTAGGCCCTAGACTGGATCCACTCTTTCCTCTCCAGGAGAACACAGCGGGTCAGACTCCCCCCTTTCCTCTCGGACCCTACACCAACCACCTGCGGAGTCCCCCAGGGGTCCTCCCTCAGCCCAACGCTCTTCAACGTCTACATGGCTCCGCTCGCCCCCATCGTCAGAACCTATGGACTCAACATTGTTTCATACGCAGACGACACCCAACTCATTCTCTCCCTATCCAACTAACCCAACGCAGCCAAACACAACTTCCAAGAAGGCATAGAAGCTGTTGCCAAATGGATGAAAAGCAGCTGCCTACAACTCAACACCGACAAAACAGAAGTACTCATCATGGGGCCACACCCCAATGCCTGGAACAACACCTGGTGGCCCCCCACCCTCGGAAGCTCACCCACCCCCACGGACCACGCACGCAACCTTGGAATCATCCTGGACTCCGAGCTCAAAATGGACCGCCAGATCAACTCCGTCACATCCTCTTGCTTCCACACCCTCCGCCTCCTATGTAAGACCTTCAAATGGATCCTCCTCGAGCACAGAAAAACCATCACCCACGCCCTCGTCACCAGCAGACTCGACTACAGCAACGCACTCTACGCCGGAATAAACAAAAACCTCACCCACAAGCTACAAAACATCCAGAACGCCACCGCAAGACTGGTCCTCAATCTGCCAAGACACTGCCACATCTCCCAGCACCTGCGCACACTCCACTGGCTCCCCATCGAGACTAGAATCACCTTCAAGATCCTCACCCATGCACACAAAGCCCTCCACAACACCGGACTAGCATACCTGAACAGCCGACTCAACTTCCACGCACCCCAAAGAACCCTACGATCAGCGCAGCTCTCCTACGCCGTGGTTTTCCGCACCAGAAAGACCAGATCGGGAGGTCGCTCCTTCTCCTTCCTCGCGGCCAGAGCCTGGAACGCCCTACCGCTCCACCTCAGACAGACAACATCACTCCCCATCTTCACGAGAAACCTCAAAACTTGGCTCTTCAACAGACCCCTCCTTGATGGACTGGATCCTGCTCCTCCCCTCCTTCCCAGCGCCTTGAGACCCTTACGGGCGAGTAGTCGCGCTTTACAAAACATGATTGATTGATTGATTGACTCCGCCGCTTGCGAAGCTCCACGTAGCGCATCGGAGTTTTTTTTGCATTCCACGTAGTTCCACATAGCGGAACTCCACGAACTCCGCCCAGACTTAAAAAAATCTCAGCTGCGCTCCGCAAGCCGCAGAGTGCGATAGATAAATGCTGTTTGCGGTGATTTTCAGTGCCAGGTGCTTGTTCGGACTGTGCAATCATCGCGAACGGCACCATGCACAGCGCAAGCAGGCGCTGCTTCCTTTCTGCTGCTTGAGTAGATTTTTACTCGAGCGGCAGCTTTCTCAACGCAAACGGACGGTTTCTAAACACGAGCGGTCGCAAGCATATGCGACCACTCGCAATGAGAAATCTGACCGCCCGTGTTGAGGAATCTCGCCAGGAGGTTGATTTTCCACGCTTGCTTGATGATGACGATCGCGAATGAGGAAAAATCTCACTGGGAGGTGGATTTTCCTCGCTCGCGCTCGCCAACTTGACGTTGACGATAGCGAGCGAGGGAAAAAACTCTGCTCCGCTATGCGGAGCAGAGTTTTTTGTAACTCCGCAAGCTCCACGTAACACTGAATGCGAAAAACTCCGCAAATCCGTGAGCAGAGCAGACTTCACCAGCCAGACTTAATGATGATAACTTAGGAGGAGTATGGGCATGAGTATCTGGCTAATATTTCCAATTTATAGGTGGTAAGTATTAATGTGATTAGGAGCAGAATCTCACTGTGTGTCAGTCAAGTGACTGCAGCTTGTTGTTACACACTGACATTGCATTGGGAGATAACACATTGCTCATTATACCATTGCAGTGGTTTGACTGGTTGTAGTTGTATATTCAAAGACAGCATGTGAGATGAGTTTCACTCACTTTTCTTGCATTTCAAACAAGTGGGTTATGATTGTACTCTTCCACTATGGTATTTGAAGTCCTTTCAGCTAAAAGAAAATCACAATATTCTTTGTTGTTTAGTACAAATTTGTTGTTTGACGGTAATTTTTATGGAATATTGTTGGTACCTCACAATATTTTATGGGAATCCCATTGTATAATTTTGTCCAACACCAACAGTTATTGAAAGTGTAGATGACCAGACAGAGTCAATTTGGAAGACATGTCATGCGACATGTAAAGTTGAGGAGAATTTCAGTGAGGAGGTACAAATTGCCATTAGGGAGGGTAGGCTTCTTCAAAAGTCCACAAGTGGACAAGATCAACAGGTGCACAGACAAAAAGGTACAGGACTGGGTGACAAAGGAGGTGGCATGATGATAGACACAGGACCACTGGGTAACTGGCCAGGAGGCACAGTAAAATTTTACCTGGTAGTTTGCTGATAGAAACTGGGGAATTCCACATCTTCCTCTTCTGATGGGTGCTGTGCCTCCCTTGCAGTTGGTGGTGTTTGTTTGCGAGGCAACTGAGGCACACATACACCAGGGGCAGAAGGCATGGATCCCCTGTCCCCACTAGCATTTGTATGTACCAGTAAGGAAGGCAGCACATTTCTGACAAGGGTCTGATGGCTTCTCAACAAGGCAACAACTTTGCAATGAATGGAACCCATTGTTGCTATGTAGGAGTCCAACTTGCGCACTGTAGATTTCAAGATCATACGGATGGCACCCAGCTGGGTGGCAATCTCACTGGTGTCAGATGTGGAGGGCTGTTGTGCTTGCCTCTGCCTCATGACACCAGCAATTTCAGCTAGGGACTCATCCATACTTTTGAGCCAAGTGTAGGTGTCTCTAATTGCCTGAGTGATATCCTTAATAGGACTGAGACACCTACGGACAACTTCTATGGTGCCTGCTATGGTCTCCATACCCGCCCGCATCTCATTAGCCATTCGCTGCTGAACTCCTACCACTCGCTGTTGAAGACAACTTGGGGTCCTCGGAGTGCGCAGCTGGGTTTAGAGTGGCAGATGGGGCATGACCTGTGGGTGGCAGTTCTTCTGGAGACCCTGCAACACTGTCATCCCTTGCCATGACCAGTGAAAAGATTTAAAGGATTCCAGGAGTTGTTGGAAGGTGTCATCATCCATGGGGCAAGATGGCATCACCAACAGGTTAGTCATCAAGGACAGGCTGCTGAACAGGAGGTCTTGTTGGTCTCTCTGCAATTAAATAGAAATATGTCAATAATACTTTATGATAGATGTTGACATAAGTAATTTAGGGGACAATCAGACTTTATTTTAATTCACTTTGCATTGCACATGGATATGCAGAACATATCTTCCTACAAGTAAATGAGGCCATGTTACACTGTTGTTTCCTTTCACATAGCACTATCTTTACATTGTTCACATAACCACTGTGTGGCAAGGGGGCCTATTTGTGGAATACCACACAAGGAAATGCAGCTAGGCAGCTTGCTGGCCTGCCCTGCCTGAAAGAGTGAGTGCAAGTAAGGGCCCCATCTAGCATATTGATTGGCTTCTTTTTTATGCCTAGATTGATGCAACATTCACTTATTGACACTACTGCTGAGAACATTGCACCATGTCACCAGGGTGCCTGCATTCCTTCTAGTCATCAGCTAGCCCGCAGCACTGACAAAGTAATGTTATTTTCTCATCTATTATATTTAATCCTGCACTCTGCCTTTCACACAATACACCATGCCAATCTGCCTTGTGGTGCTGCCTTGCATGCAATTTATGCAATCATGTGGCCAAGGGGTCATATCTGACACCCACCCACACAACTGTACACAGCAAGCTATCTTGCTACACAGCAGGAATGGGTAAGGCCATGTATTTACCATACTTTACTTATTTGTATTGAATTCAGTGGTTTCCTTGCAAACACAGCCATCTCCAGAGCTCAGAACATTAGACACGGAGACCCATCTCTGAAGGGGATAGACACTGTCACACTTGGAAATATGCAACCACTCAAGCTCACTCCATTTCCACATTACCCAAGATGCTCATCTGCAGGGTAGCACAAACCTCTTCACTCAGCCCCACTCACTTGTACTTGAACATCACACCTCTGGCAATCATCGTTCAGACCCAGGGACTGTACTTCATCTCACACACTGATGACACCAAGATCATATATTAACTCTCAGGAGACACTGACACCACCAACATTTGTTGCATTATGCAATTGACCAACACTTCTACCGGTATGTGAGAGCTATTGTTGATGCGGAACCTCACAAGATAGTAGTGAGGATATTCTGCAACATGTCCTTTCTCTGGCTGCCCACACAACTAGACTCAAACACCTCACCCTCCAACCATCTCAAAACCTGACCATCGTCCTGGACACCTACCTCCCTTGTCACTTTGCAATCCCCAGTGTCACCTCAACCTGCATTCACATATGTTGGATAGTCAGACTTTTCTTCTTATGGTTCACTCCTGAAAAACTATGACACCATCACCTAGGCCCACATCACATGTAGCATGTAGTGCACTAATGCCCTCTTCTAGGTCATCCCTGCACAGCTGCTTCACATGTGGAAAACTGTCAAACACAGCAGTGTTGACTGTCACTCAACGTACCTTGTGGGCACACACATCACACCTCACCTCCTTGAGATACACAGGCTCCACATTCAAACACACTGCCAGTTCAATGTGCTCAGCAACACCTACAAGGCACTACACTACCAGGGGCCCACCTAGCTCACACAACATCTAGGCTTCCGACAAACACTCATGGAGGTCTGGTGTGCATCACTTGCATTCACCCCCACCTCCAATATTCATTTGAGCAAGGCAGGCAGTAAGGTGGTCTCTAACATGGCCGGCAACACCTGTTAAACCCTCAGACAGCACATCAGGACAACTGCATGCAATATGGTTTAGTGCTAGTAACTGTACACCTGGTTCTTCATATGATCTTACATGGTGAGCCTTAACATACTCAGAACTTGGGACCCCTCTTAGGTTAGAAGTTAATCCTCTGGCAACCCCATTCCATTCCATCCCATTACTTTACACTCTACTTTTGGCTGCCCAGCCCCAAGACAAGCACACTTACTTGATGGTGCAAGGGGGGTGGCATTGTCACTGACATACCTGTAAAGTTTCCGAGGTCCATGCATGATATGCTGTTCCAGTACAGGATTTTTCCTTTGTATTGTGGGACTTGTAGTCCTGGTCAATCATGTTGTACATTTCACTATACGTCAAAGTATTAAAAGGACAGCCTGGACTGGGGCAGCACATCACGCATGAACCTAAGAAACTTGGCAGGGCTGTACTGGGCTGAATGAATAGCCACTGGCCAAGATAATTACATTTATGTGATGGATGAGTTAATATGTGAGACATCCCTGCTCTCTTCCTTGCACATAGCACAGTGCAGCGCAGGAAAGTGTATTGCTGAGCTGCATGACAATTTTGACCTTAAAGTCCCTTGTTTTTACTCACTAACTCTTTCAGGTCCTCGATCGCAGCATTGTCCTGTCCTTCCACTCCTGCCACCAGCTCTGTTGGGATGAATGACGCCACCTTCTCCAAAGGGTCCAACAGCTGCTGCAATGGGTCCAACTCCTGCTGGAGATCCGCTCCTCCTCCAGTTCTCACTGCTGCCCTCAGGTTCTTGGCCAGTTTCTCTTTGGTCCTACACTTATAATCATGACAGCGCTTCCTGCACACTGACACTGTCCTTTTTATTTAGACTGTTGGTCTTATCCACTATGGACTGCCAAATGGCTTCCTCCTTCTCTAATGGCAATTTGAAGGTGACAAAGAGAAGGTGTTCATTCTTTGTCACCTCAGCTATTAATATCTGGTTCTCCACCTTACTGACATTGGTCTTTCACTTCTTCTTTCCCTGAGCTGCTGTCTGGTCATCTTGGCTGGGGTTGTTGTTGTGGGCCACCATTTATTTATTTTTGTCCTCATATTATCTCCAGTGAGAATACAAACAAGCTATTTTAGCCTCCAATGCTCACCAGGTTGGATTTAGGGGCCAGTGATCTCTATGCGATACCCCAAGCAATTACACTGATATCAGCAATAGAGGTATAATCATTGGACCATGTCATCTTCCAGCATTCTCACAAACGGGCCCCATATAGGCTGACTGTGAGAGTGACCCTTGCCCGCAGTTTTCTTTTCAATCTCATAAACATAGACCACTGATCTCCACCAGTCTGACCAGGCGGTGGACTCCAACTGGGACCACCTCCTACATATTTCTCTCCTTGCAAGGAGGAGCAAGTGGAAGCATAATTTTCCTAAATCAAGATTAGATGAGCCCCACTCCACTGCATCACCCAGTGTTCCAAATAGTACCAACTTTGGGCTTACCTACCCCATCCTTCAAAGAATACTTGTGATCGTCTTGCCCACCTATTGCCAGAAGTGGGCCAGAACTTGGCAGCTGGCAAGCATGTGAATGTCATCGCCATCCTTACTCCCACACCTTTTACACCTGGGATTCCTAGCTCTATTGATCTTCGCCAGCTTAATGGGTGTCAAATAAATTCTTTAAAGAGTGAACAGGTGGTTTTTCTTGAGAGAGGCAGATTTTACTGTAGAATATATTAAATTAAAAGACACTTGCCAGAGTTCCTGTAGCTTCACTTGGTGTAGGTTGTCTTCCCATACACTAAATGCCGGCTTCATCTTCGTCTCAGCTGCCTTTACTAGATGCAAGTACCACTTAGATACTTCCTGCTTCATGGGCTTAGCGTCCTGAAGCTCCATTTCGAGGATGCTATTTGGCTCACAATTTTTCCAATCTTTCGTCTTGAACCAAGTGACCAGCTGATAATATTTGAATCTGGACATACCTGACTTTACGAGCATCGACGAAGCATCCCATGGCATTAGTTATCTCCCACTAAACAATGTGGACGAACCCACAGGAACGAATTATTGTGTCCTCACTTTTGTGGCTGGACTGTCTCTGAGACCCACTAGGGTTTCAAAAGACCCCTCACATGCCAACCTGGTTGCTGTCATGCTTTATCATTGGGGTCCCAACCGGGTGGCCGAATGCCCCCGGTTGTGCTACGACGCCTGATTACAGCGGAGCGGGTGTGGTGCGTAATGTGATAAGTGTGGGTTAAAAAATACCTCTGGGAATCCTTCACGCCACGGGAGAACGCCACAGGTTTAATGCGGGTCTGCATCTCGACAAAAGTTTGACGACAGACGATATCCCTCCCCAGTCCCGTATATCTGCCCAGTACTTCACCTTAGTGTTTTTATTGTGTCCGTAAGTATACTGACACTTACGCACAGCACCACACACCTTAGCACGTGTGCTGGATACTATATTCACGTGGCGTGATTCTTTTGCCACTCACATTCACTTACTTGGTCCTGAAGAAAGCCCCTCCATTTTTTCAGTTGGGCTGAAACATGTTGACCTATATTTGACAACTAGGAGTAACTCTCTCCAGTAGTTGCCACACTTGTTTTTAACAATATCCTGGGCCGTCATTATTAAATTTACCTGACAAGGATTCCCAGAGGTATTTTTTAACCCACACTTATCACATTACGCACCACAACCGCTCCGCTGTAATCAGGCGTCGTAGCACAACCGGGGGGCATTCGGCCACCCGGTTGGGACCCCAATGATGAAGCATGACACCAACCAGGTTGGTGTATGAGGGGTCTTTTAAAACCCTAGTGGGTCTCAGAGACAGTCCAGCCACAAAAGTGAGGACACAATAATTCGTTCCTGTGGGTTCGTCCACATTGTTTAGTTGAAAATTGAATCGGGGACAAGGACGCACCCCTGCAAATCCCTTGCTCTCCCCTTGTTGTGCATTAGTTATCTCCACCATTACCTGTCTCCATCTCTTAATCCCAGCGCTCCTCAAGGGGGCAGCTAAACAATCTTTCAGATATTCTGGGGTCCCTGGAGAGTCCCAAATTGGCACCAGTTTTATATAATATGGGAGCCCTATTAGGATTCTGACATCGGATCGTAATCTGAAAGATGATCTCAGACACTTCAGTCTTACTTTTTTAAAATTTTTGGGTGCTCCAAATTTATAGAGAAAGCCTCCATTCCTCATGCCTTCCAACATGGCCTTGTAAAGGATCCCCATACAGAACTCATCAGGGCAGGAAAACAGCATCCTCCAGTTCTTCAATTGAAATGCCCAGCAGTAAAGCTCAATATTGGGGAGCGATAACCCCCCTTTACCCAATCTTCTTCTCAGCTTTTTCCAGGACAATCGAATGCTTTTTGAGGCCCAAATGAAAGATGGTATTCTCCCCTGTATCTTATCTAAGGCTTTCCTTCCAAAGGTAAGTAGGATGTTGTCAAAAGAAATTGTAAACTTGGACAGGATAGTCATTTTCACAAGATTAACCCACCGATAAATCGTTAGGGGTAAGGATTGCCATTTAGCCATTAGCTTGTCCACTTCTTTCCTCACCCTCTCCGGGTTCCTGTCCACAATAAAGTGTCTAGATCATGAACTATGCTTATTCCCAAGTACCTAATAGTTTCTTTAGTACCTCCTCCCTCCCATTCTATGTTCCACAGCGTTATCTCGGTCTTAGTCTCATTAACTTTATAGCCTGAGAACCTCCCATATAAAACCAGTTCCTGTTCTATGTGTGGCAGTGATTGAGTAATGTCCGAAGCGTAAAACATCAGTTCATCTGCAAACAGCGCTATCTTCCTGCTCAATCCCCCACACCTAAAAGGGACTATCTCTGTATTCAGCCTGAGACTTTGCACTAGTTGATCTATATAGAGTGCTATTAGGAATGGGGGCAAGGTATACCCCTGCCAAGTTCCTCTCATAATTTGAATTAGGGCAGATAAGGAATCATTGACCAAGACACTTGCCATCAGGGAGATATAAACCTCCTGCAAAACCTTGTCAAATGCGCCTGTAATCCCCAGATGATCAAGGACCAACATCAAATGTTCCCAATTAACTTGATGAAAGGCTTTAGCTACATCAAAGGTGAGGATGGCTAAGGGTAATGAACGTTCATTAGCAATATCAATAGTGCCAAACAGACTATGGGGCCGATTCCGATTCGGGCCGGAAAAATTACCGACCGACTCGGTACGAGAATTTAGTCCGACCGACTCGGACTGGCGCCGTACGACCCGGGTAGTACGATGAAATGCATGTGAAATCCGACCGACTCGGACGGAATACAAAACGACCGACTGAGCCGGACGGAAACAAGCCATCCGGCCGGGAAATCACTCGAAACGAACCGACCGACACGCACTCGGATTGAACCCGAACGAAACGTACCTGCTAACTCCAACCCGCGTAGTACGATGCTGTGCGTGCAAAACACGACCGACTCGCCCGGAGCACAAGCCGTACGACCGACACACATACAAAACCCAGCCGAAGCAACCCAATACTCCGCGACCAACTCGTACGCCGCATATGAAACCTAGCTGACACACAGCGGGAACGAGTCGGACAAGATCGCACCAGACAACTGCAGCGTCCTACTCGGACACAAGAACGACTCCTACATGCACCAAAAACACCAAGGAAAAATTTGAAAAAAAGGGCCAAACAAGCAACCACTAAGCCAATAAATACAGGGAGGGAAAAAAATGGAACAAGGACACACCTCCAACTCCACCTACATAAAGGCCACAAATCCCTACCATGATCCTTTGCAAATTCCACTGACCTGCCAGACAGAACACCATCACACAGCAACCACAGACACACTCACAGCTCATACATCACAAAAGCCACACACCATTACCACACCTACAAATAGCACCCTCACACACACCCAGCTAAACCTACACTCACACCCCCACTTGCACACACACACACATCAATCACCACCACCACCCATCACCATGCCCCCAAAGAAGAACCATAAGTTCCTAGATTGTGAATTGGAAGTCCTGGTAGATGAGATACTCAGGGTAGAGCCACAGTTGTTTGGTACATTGGTACAACAGACTCCCATGTCGCAGAAAACCAAGATGTGGGCGAGGATTGTCGACAGGGTGAACGCACAATCACCATGTTTGCGCACAAAGGAAGACATCCAGAACAGGTGGTATGATGTGCGCAGGAGGGTCCGGGACCTACTAAAAAGGACTACCTCCTCAGCCAGCACACCGGCAGTGGCCCTCCTGCAAAACCAGTATACCTCAGGCCCTGGGAGGAGAAGGTGCGGGCCATCCTACCACCAGTGAGCGTATACGGACTAACAGACATACCAGAGCCTGGTGAGTACACAACTAATATATACAATATGGTGTGACAACACACACACATCACAGTCAAGGGGATAGGCAAACCATGCACACTTAGCAAATACACAGCAACCAAAAGATATTCATCCCAAGATGTGAATGCTAGTCAGACAAACACAATACCTGCCATCTCATAGTGATATGTAACTGTGTCATGACATCTACAAACCTAACAACAAATACAGCAAGGCAGTGGCACAAATAGAACCAACAAACACTCCCAGATATTTACCCACCACTAGAACACCACCTCACAGGGAAGCTCACTCAAAGGAAGGAATTCTGTGTATGCTGGTCAAGTCAGTGTAGCCAATAGCATGATGGGAGTGGTAGTCACAGATATTGGTCACACCCACAATTGGCCCATCAACACCACTCTGAACCATGCTCACATCACAGGGAGTGGAAAACAACTGACAAGATGGCTGACACTGGCTACTGCTGTGGGGAGCACAAGGCCCTGCTGGGAACTGGGCACCAACAAACAGCAGGACCACACTGTCAGCCATCTTGCCATTGCTGTCACACTCACACACACTGAAGTCCACTCAAAAGGAAGAAAGTATGGGCATGCTGGGAAGGGGGGTGGAGGCAATAGCATGATGGGAGTTGTAGGCACAGATATTGGTCACCCTCACAATTGGCCCATCAACACCACTCTGAACCATGCTCACATCACAGGGAGTGGAAAAGGACTCACAAGATGGCTGACACTGGGTACTGCTGGGGGGAGCACAAGGCCCTGCTGGGAACTGTGCAACAACCAACAGCAGGACACCACTGACTGACATCCTGAAAGACAACTTGCACTCCCTGCAATGGAAGCACGTTCCATGGTGGGATATCTGGCTGGGTCAGGCGACCCCTGACCTTGACTGGTAGGTCGCTCCCCCACCACACAGCTCCGTCTGTGTGCCCTGCTGCTGCCCCTGATTGTGCTCATTTTTCCTTTCTGTGCCCCCTTGCTGCCCCTGATTGTGCTCGTTTTTCCTTTCTGTGCCCCCTTGCTGCCCCTGATTGTGCTCGCTTTTTGTCCTTTCTGTGCCCCCTTGCTGCCCCTGATTGTGCTCGTTTTTCCTTTCTGTGCCCCCCTTGCTGCCCCTGATTGTGCTCGCTTTTCCTTTCTGTGCCCCCTTGCTGCCCCTGATTGTGCTCGTTTTTCCTTTCTGTGCCCCCTTGCTGCCCCTGATTGTGCTCGTTTTTTCCTTTCTGTGCCCCCTTGCTGCCCCTGATTGTGCTCTGTTTTTTCCTTTCTGTGCCCCCTTGCTGCCCCTGATTGTGCTCGCTTTTCCTTTCTGTGCCCCCTTGCTGCCCCTCATTGTGCTAGTTTTTTTCCTTTCTGTGCCCCCTTGCTGCCCCTCATTGTGCTAGTTTTTCCTTTCTGTGCCCCCTTGCTGCCCCTCATTGTGCTCGTTTTTTTTCCTTTCTGTGCCCCCTTGATGCCCTGATTGTGCTCGTTTTCCCTTCTGTGCCTGTTTCCCGCCGCTGCGCCCTGCGGCCCCGCCCCTCACTGCCCATTCGCTGCCCCATTCCCTGCTCCTCCCTCCCACCTCCCCATTTATGGCGGCCGCGCCTAAGGCAAGCCCGTCTGCGCCCGTCCGCGCCGTGACCGCGCCCAGCGCCAGACCCCTGGTCCGGGCATCCCCGCGCCCGCCACATCAACAGACGCCGATACGACGCCAGCACCCTCCACGCACTCAACCCCGGAAAAGATCACGCCTGCTACCAGGCCACCCCGAAGCGCACCCAAGGGCCCTTCACCTGCCGGAACTGCAGCTTCGCCAGCACCCGCCCCGCCAAACCACCGCCCAGGAAAGAAACCAACTACCTCAGATGCATCCTCCTCAACACCCGCTCCGCCCGCAAACACGCCATCGAACTCTGGGACCTTCTCGACTCAACCTCCCCAGACGTCGCATTCCTGACGGAGACCTGGCTGAATCCCGCTTCAGCCCCCGACATCGCCATTGCCATCCCGGACGGATACAAGATCACCCGCAGGGACCGCACCAACGGAGTCGGAGGAGGCATCGCCATCGTCCACAGGAACACCCTCAGAGTCTCAACCAACACCGACGACACCCTCAGCACCGCCGAACACATGCACTTCCAGATCCACACCGATCCCAACACCACCCTCAGAGGAACCCTCATCTACAGACCCCCCGGACCCCGACCACAGTTCAGCGATTCCATCGCTGACTTCGTCAGCACACACGCCATCGCCTCCATGGACTACATCCTCCTCGGGGACCTGAACTTAGACCTCGAGAACAACAAGGACACCAACTCCACCACCCTGATTGACAACCTCGCCACCCTCGGACTCAGACAGCTCGTGACTACACCCACCCACGCTGCCGGCCACACGCTCGACTCCATCTTTTCCGCAAGCCCACACGTCTCCTTCAACCACACCTCCGAACCCCACTGGACTGACCACCACTGCATCCACTTCACCTACAGGAAGCCCACCATGCACCACCGCACCGAACAAATGCCTCGCCGCTGCTGGAGCAGAGTCACGGAAGACCAGCTAACCACAACCCTTGCCCTGAGCCCACCCACCGAACCCTCCGACCCCGACACCGCCGCCCGCAACCTCAGACAGTGGATCGACGACTGCGCCAACACCCTCGCCCCGCTCAAGAATACGCCCAACAGCCACACCAGCAAGAAAGCCACCTGGTTCACCGAAGACCTCCAGGCCTCCAAACGAACATGCCGAAAACTGGAGAAGATCTGGCTCCACGAACGGACAGCGGACAGCTACGCCGCCCACAAGAGCGCCACCCGCAGTCACCATCACCTCATCAGATCCGCCAAAAGGGCCTCACTCAAAGACCGCCTAGACAACAACGCACACAACAGCAAAGAGCTCTTCAACATCATGAAGGAACTCTCCAACCCCAGCTCCAACACCAACGACATCCAGCCGTCGCGAGACCTGTGCGACTCACTGGCCACCTTCTTCCACCGCAAAATCAGCGACATCCACGACAGCTTCAACACCACAACCGCCCCAGCAACCACCGAGACCACTGCCCCCACAACCACCAACCGCCTGCTCTCCTGGACCAACATCAACGACGAGGACACCAGCGAGATCATGAACACCATCCACTCTGGTTCACCACTAGACCCGTGCCCTCACCACATCTTCAACAAAGCCAGTACAGCCATCGCGCCCCATCTCCGGAAAATAATCAACTTCTCCTTCGAGACAGCAACCTTCCCGGAAAGCTGGAAGCACGCCGAGATCACCTCCTTACTCAAGAAACCCAAGGCAGACCCCAAGGACCTCAAGAACTTCCGACCCATCTCTCTGCTCCCGTTCCCCGCGAAGGTCACCGAGAAAATCGTCGACAAACAACTGACCCGCTACGTCGAGGAGAACAACATCCTGGACCCTTCCCAGTCCGGCTTCCGCAGCAACCACAGCACCGAAACCGCCCTCATCGCCGCCACCGATGACATCAGGACCCTGCTAGACAACGGAGAAACAGCAGCCCTCATCCTCCTGGACCTATCAGCCGCCTTCGACACGGTCTGCCACCACACACTACGAACACGCCTTCACGACGCCGGGATCCAAGAGAAGGCCCTGGACTGGACCACATCCTTCCTTTCCGGCAGAACACAAAGCGTCCGCCTCGCCCCCTTCCGATCCAAGGCCACCAAGATCATCTGCGGCGTACCCCAAAGCTCCTCCCTCAGCCCAACGCTGTTCAACATCTACATGGCACCCTCGCCCACGTCGCCCGACAGCACAACCTCAACATCATCTCCTACGCCGACGACACCCAGCTGATCCTCTCCCTCACCAAAGACCCTCACACCGCCAAAGCCCACCTCCACGAAGGAATGAAGGCCGTCGCCGAATGGATGAGGACCAGCCGCCTGAAGCTGAACTCGGACAAGACGGAGGTCCTCATCCTTGGTTCCAACCCTTCAGCCTGGGACGACTCCTGGTGGCCAACATCACTGGGAACAGCCCCGCCACCCACCGACCACGTACGCAACCTAGGGGTCATCCTCGACCCCACCCTCTCCATGACTAAGCAGGTCAACGCCGTTTCCTCATCCTGCTTCAACATCCTCCGAATGCTCCGCAGGATCTTCAAGTGGATCCCCACCGAAACAAGAAAAACAGTCACCCAGGCCCTCGTCACCAGCAGGCTGGACTACGGAAACGCCCTCTACGCAGGAACGACGGCTAAGCTCCTGAGACGGCTGCAACGCATCCAGAACGCCTCTGCACGTCTTATCCTCGACATCCCCCGACGCAGCCACATCACACCCCACCTGAGAGACCTGCACTGGCTCCCTGTCAACAAGAGGATAACCTTCAAGCTCCTCACCCACGCACACAAAGCACTCCACAACTCCGGACCAGCCTACCTCAACAGACGACTCAGCTTCTACACCCCCACCCGCCAGCTCCGCTCGACCAGCCTCGCCCTCGCCACAGTCCCCCGCATCCGGAAACGACCGCCGGCGGCAGATCCTTCTCCCACCTCGCCGCCAAGACCTGGAACACCCTCCCCACCAACCTCCCAAGACCTACTGGCCTTCAGAAGACTCCTCAAGACCTGGCTCTTCAATCAGTAGCAGCACCACCCCCCTCTTCCCCCAGCGCCTTGAGACCCTCGCGGGTATGTAGTGCGCTTTATAAGTGACATGATTGATTGATTGATTGATTGGGTGGGAAGGAGGACTCACAGCCCTGACCATAGTTACAAGCACCTCCCCTCACACACCCCCTCAACACTAACTCCACATAACCCACCTGGGAGAATGCAATGCCTCACATCCTAACTGAAGATCCCACAAAGAACCACCACCCTGGGTTATGCTGTGTGAAGCACAGGGACACTCTTGGGACTTGTAGCCAAACAACTGCCATGACAACACTCCCAGCCATCCTGTCAGCACAGGCACCCCACCCCACAGGGAAGCAGAGTCAAAAGGAAGGAAGGATGGGCATGCTGGGAAGGGGGGTGGAGGCAATAGCATGATGGGAGTTGTAGGCACAGATATTGGTCACCCTCACAATTGGCCCATCAACACCACTCTGAACCATGCTCACATCACAGGGAGTGGAAAAGGACTCACAAGATGGCTGACACTGAGTACTGCTGGGGGGAGCACAAGGCCCTGCTGGGAACTGTGCAACAACCAACAGCAGGACACCACTGACTGACATCCTGAAAGACAACTTGCACTCCCTGCAATGGAAGCACGTTCCATGGTGGGATAACTGGGCTGGGGGGAGAAGGAGGCCTGGATGGTAACCAAATACCACCAATGCTGGTCATGCACACACCTCAACATTCACATTGACATGCCACAGGTTGGCAGGACAATGTGCTACACCAATATCCCTCTCTGACTGTCACTATTTAGGAGAATGCAATGTCCTGGCCCACATCCAGAGGTACAGTCACAACTGTCAGGTGTTTGAACAATTGATGCCAGTAGAAACATAACATACAATCTGTGTCTCTCCCCAAAACAGGTGATGATGGGGACACAGCAGCAGACCAGGAGGAGTCCCTGTCCCAGGCTCCGGGGAACACTGAGCTCACAGGTGTGGATCAGCCTCTGCACTCCTCGGATGGCGAAGAACAAGCTGGACCCTCCGGTGTGAGTCATCATGCAGCACCAGCAGGACCAACATCTGCACCCCTGCACCCACCCCTCCAACAACTGCCAACACACAGGCCACCCCTGCCAACACGGACACACCAAGGGCCACAGATGATAACAGCGCAGGGACCCAGGCCCAAACTGGAGCTGGTGACAACGAGCCCAGGAACAACACACAAGTGGGCCCACGGTCACCTGTGCGTGCCACTGCAGGTCCTGCACGTGTCACCAGGGGTGGTGGGAGGGGTGGTAGACATAGGTCACTCCTTGCAGAGGGGTCTGGACTGCATGATGACCCACAACTGGCACGCATCGCGGATGCGTACCAGACTAGCACCGGAGAGGTCAGCCAGGTAGTGGGGATCCTCAAGGACATACAACAGCAGCAGGCTGCCCATCATGCCCGCTTGGACTCCCACATGTCCCGTGTCGAGACACACATGTCACGTGTCGAGACACACATGTGTGGCATGGAGTCCAAGTGGGACACATTGGAACAACTGACAGCGGTGCATAGGGACATACTGACATGCCTCCGCCAGATCAGCACCAACATGGCCTCACCTCCCTGTGTGCCCACAACATCTGCTGCTGAAACAACTGCAAATGCCACAGGGAGGGAGGAGGACTCTGGCAGAGAGTCCCCTGCACCGCCGCAGCCTGCACCTGAGGGTCCCCCAAAGAAGAGGGGCCGTCCGAGGAGGCCAAACTGAGAGGCCGATGGCCATCTACATCCCCCAGAAAGCCAACACCTGTTCTGGAACTTTTCCTCTGTGTGCAAACTGCACACCCTGTCGAAGCCAACCCAACTCTCCCACATGACATGGGGAGCTCTAGTTGACCAAATGTATCAGATGACTGTGGACTTTACTCTGGACATTTCAGCTACCAAGACTTCCAATTCAAATGGGAACTTTGGATTCAAATTTCTATGTACAGCACCCACCATCCCGTGCACCATCCTCACACCTGTATGTAAATAAACTCACCAATACACCATATCTGCCTCTGTTGTGATTCCAACGTGGTTTTTGTCATGTAGATGTTGATCTGCTAAATTACACTGTGCATGCTAACTGCTACAGCAAGTCCAACACTGTCATGTCAGTCATGGCGACGTGACACATATGAGGGAGACACACCACTAGGGCCACAAAACACATACACACCAGGGCCATCAGACTCATCACCTATACTGATGTTGCAACGAAATACAGTGGAATGCACAGACACGCCACCTATTCACAGTCACTGTCAACTAGACTACAGGTGCAGTAAGCAAATGTCAGTCAGATGTGTGACTACAGACAACGCACATCCCAAAGTGAAGCACAGGTTTATTACACATTTGCAACATGTTGTTTCCACTACAAATGCAAGCTAATCCAACCTGGCTGTGGCCACAAAGTCAAAAAGTGCAGAAGATAGAAAGTCCAGGGGTGTGTGGCACATCACCTGTAGGGAAACGACTGCTTCCACCTTGGAAGTTGAATCATGGATTCGGGGGATCCAAGTTGATCAGACAACTCCAGCAGCACCCTGTGAAGGACAGACATGACACACAGTCAAAACCACTGAAGAACAGCACAGAACGGCAATACTCATGTCTAATACATGTCACGAGATAACTACACAAAACCAAGTTAGCTGCACGCATGCAGTCAAGTAGCACATGGCCACACTCAATCAGCACCAGAGCACCACACACACATATCATGCAAACTCAAATCATTGACATTACAACTCTCTGGAGACTCACATTCAGCTGAAGAAGTTGGTGATGAGCTGTGTGCGGACATCACCATCATCATCATCATCATCTTCACTGGCATCGTGACCCAGGCCAGGATCTTCCACAGGTGGGGGACGTTGGTCATCGTCATCCAGGATGAGAGGCAACTCCTTCCGCACTGCCAGGTTGTGTAGCATGCAGCAGACGATGACAATCTTGCACACCTTTGCTGGGGCATATGGGAGGGCCCCTCCTGTCTTGTCCAGGCAGCGGAAGCGGCTCTTCAGGAGACCAAAGGTCCACTCGATCACCCTCCTCGTCCGACCATGTGCCTCATTGTAGCGCATCTGGGCTGGTGTCACAGGGTTCCTGAGGGGTGTCAGCAACCACGGCATGTTGGGGTATCCCGAGTCACCTACAGACAGACAATTGCACATTAGCCGATTTGAAAATGTGTGCGGAAAACAACATAGCAGAACACACACAATGGTACAAAGTCAGTACACACCAACAAGCCAGGCACGCTGGTTCGGCATCTGTGACATCATCCTCGGGATGCGACTACTCCTCATCACGTAGGCATCGTGTGCCAAACCGGGGAAACAGGCACACACATGTGTGATGGTCATATCTGCAAGACATACCACCAGAGCATTGATCGAATCGTAATGTTTACGGTTCCGGTATGCCTGCTCATGTGCCTGTGGTGGTATCAAAGCCACATGTGTCCCATCAATGGAGCCAATTACATGTGGCATCCTCCCCAGGGCATAGAAGTCACTCTTGACGTCAGTGAGTCATTGACGTGTTGGGAAATAGATGTACTGGTTCAGGTATCTCAACATTGCCCCCAATACATCGCGTAGCACACGGCTGAACATAGTCTGTGACATCCCACCAGTAGTTGCCACAGTGTGTTGAAAGGTACCGGTGGCAAAGAAGTGTAGGGCTGCCATCACCTTCACCTTGGGGGTCAGCGCTGTAGGATACGGCCGGCCAGGCTGCAAATGTGGGTCCAACCGCACTGCCAAATCCTCAATCAGCTGCCTGGTGAAGCCGTACCGTCGGATGCTGTCACGTTCCACCATCGTTGCCAGGTCTGGGAATGGTCGATGGACAGCAGGAGCCCTGCAGTGCATAGGTGAAGAAAGCAAGATTGTCAGTCACACCACCTATGTGCCGTTCACCATACTCAATTTCACATGATACATCATTAACAAACACAAGTACTTGATGTGTGTGTCGTTCTGTTTGGACATATATGGCACCTACATGGACATCATCTAACATCTCTGTTCAACAAGTGTTGACAACAGGTTCCAGGGTGTGCTATGGGAAACCATTAGGCTGTGTCACAGTACCCATTTACTGCTCTCACGTTCCACACACATACCACAGTGACATGTCTGGACAGATGCTCCACAGGTATCACAGCTCATTGACAGGTAGATTCCCAGGGACCCTGTCTTGCCACATGGACACTGCCATGACATGGCGCATCATGTACATGTCAGAAAAACAAACATGACACCCACAGGTAGTGGCCCCTGTAGCCTCTGCAGGACAGACATGGACGTCTGTGACATACACACACACAACATCAAAGTTCATGCACAAACCACGTGGATGTGGAGACTGTCTCCCATTGTGCACATGGAGTCAGAGACATGTGATACACAACATGCACACAGACTGTGGAGGCACATCACTATTGTTGGAATGGGCCACCCTGTGACGTACATGCCTTCCCACATGTGAGCCTGGGGGTATGTGACATGTCATACACATACACAACCTGGAAATGTGACCATGACTAAGCCTGGGCGTAGTTTGCGTAGTAGCACTTCACGTAGCTACGTGAAGTACATTTTTAACTACACGTAGCTATACACATTGCTTAGCTGTGTGCTTGACTGCACTGTACAATATTTGCCAAAAACACCTTGTACAGTGCAAATTAAGATAAAATAAATATCTCTGTCTTTATATGCTAAAAATGCATATAGTTACTACACAAAAATGAAATCGATAAATTAACAAGCAGTGAGAGAGGTGATGGTTTTAGGATCCTCCCTAACCTAGGGGGAAAACCAAGCAGATGCCTTTGAAAACAAAAAACACATCTTTTGAACCATTCAGTGGTGGTCCCATCCTCTTAGGACCACCCCAAGCACAGTTATTGGCAAAAATACAATCCCAACCAAAGGCCCTGCAAAGCATTATGGGACGAGATTAGCAGTGGGCAGTGAATATTATAGTATCCAATATCAAAATAATTCTACAAAGAGCTGCAGTTTCACTAGTCGTTACTAGATGTCCCTCACGAGTCAAATGCAAAAGCCTCATGAAAGATTTTCAATACTTTTGCATTTGACTCGTGAGGGACATCTTGTAACGACTAGTGTAACTGCAGCTTGATGTATTAATAATTTCAATGCTTCAGCATTTGACTCGTGAGGGACTCCTAGTAACGACTAGTTGAACTGCAGCTCTTTGTAGAATTATTTTGATATTGGAAACTATAATATTCACTGCCCACTGCTAATCTCGTCCCATAATGCTTTGCAGGGCCTTTGGTTGGGATTGTATTTTTGCCCATAATAGTGCTTGGGGTGGTCCTAGGAGGAAGGGACCACCATTGAATCGTTCACATGATATGCTTTTGTGTTCAAGGCATCTGCTTGGTCCTCCCCTAGGTTAGGGGACTCCAAAATCATCACCTCTCTCATTGCTTGATAGTTTATTGTCAAAATTCATTTTTGTGAATTGGTTATATGCTTTTTAGCATAGAAAATTGTTTTATCAAAGCATTTGAAGGTGTTTATTTAACTACTGCTACGCTACGTCAATTAGCACAGTTATTCACTCTACTACGTGCAATTTTCGTAGTGCGTAGTAGCACAAACTTTGCATGCTCCGTGAGCGTAGCGAAGTATTATGCCCAGGGTTAACCATGACACATGCTCAGAAATGAAAAGTTGCACACCACAGTGGGCAGGTGCACAACACACAAAGGACCCTGTCCCCATGAACACGTGCACAGCCTGGGTGTGTCTGCCCCCAAGTGCCACCCCAAAAACCACATGGTCACCCCCAGACACAGATAAGGTAATGCTGCCACACATGCCTTAGATACAGTGTGGACTGGGTGTGGTGATGTAGGTGTGCCCCTGAGTCCATGGAAAGTAAATGTGGCTGGCATAGGTTCACCAGTGACCAGCATGGTGACATATGCGTGTGACCTGTCCAGGGACGCGTTGTAGAGCAATGTGCCGATCGGTGTGCACGGCCGGCCCGCCCATTGCATTGTATGTGAGCGGGTACGCGTTGTATCCCGGGTACGCGTTGTATAGCAATGGGCCGATCGGTGTGCCCGGCCGGCCCATTGCATTGTATGTGAGCGGGTACGCGTTGTATCCCGGGTACGCGTTGTAGAGCAATGGACCGATCGGTGTGCCCGGCCGGCCCATTGCATTGTATGTGAGAGGGTACGCATTGTATCCCGGGTACGCGTTGTACAGCAATGGACCGATCGGTGTGTCCGGCCGGCCCATTGCATTGTATGTGAGCGGGTACACGTTGTATCCCGGGTACGCGTTGTAGAGCAATGGACCGATGGGTGTGCCCGGCCGGCCCATTGCATTGTATGTGAGCGGGTACGCGTTGTAGAGCAATGGACCGATCGGTGTGCCCGGCCGGCCCATTGCATTGTATGTGAGTGGGTACGCGTAGTAGAGCAATGGACCGATCGGTGTGCCCGGCCGGCCCATTGCATTGTATGTGAGCGGGTACACGTTGTAGAGCAATGGACCGATCGGTGTGCCCGGCCGGCCCATTGCATTGTATGTGAGCGGGTACGCGTTGTATCCCGGGTACGCGTTGTACAGCAATGGACCGATCGGTGTGCCCGGCTGGCCCATTGCATTGTATGTGAGCGGGTACGCGTTGTAGAGCAATGGACCGATCGGTGTGCCCGGCCGGCCCATTGCATTGTATGTGAGCGGGTACGCGTTGTATCCCGGTTACGCGTTGTACAGCAATGGACCGATCGGTGTGTCCGGCCGGCCCATTGCATTGTATGTGAGCGGGTACGCGTTGTGTCCCGGGTACGCGTTGTACAGCAATGGACCGATCGGTGTGCACACATTGGCTGGGGCCTGGCATGGCAACGGACGCGTTTTCGAAGCTCCAACGAGTCTGATGCAGTGAATTCAGTTGGCCAGCCACAACAATGTTGCAAAATCATGGGTGTCATGAAGTTGAAGATTTGAAGGATGCTGTGGGCGTGTATTAGTGCTGCTATCCCATGGATTGGTCAGATTCAGAAGATGCAAACGACTTGGACCTATCACTTTGGACACATGGGACAGTATCTGCCTCTGCAGCAAACATATAATGCTGGCTGTTCCCCTGAGAGCTCACTTGCCTGCACTACATGCTCCAGGGCGACATCTGCCACCAACACTGCTGCTGTTTATGCATCCTCTGGCTCCTGCAATGGCACGTACTGTGGAGAGAGCCCCAGCCTTCAGCCTTGAGGAGAACCAGGCCCTGCTGGACAGCCTCCTTCCACAGTACAGCAAGCTGTATGGGAAACCAGGGGAGCAGGTGAGTGTGCTGTCCACTGCCTCACTAATTGTGCATGTTGTCTGACTAGCAGGACTTTCAGTGTGCACACCACTGGCTAGCATGCCCACTGAGTAGCTGTCACACCCCAAAGTGTGTAGTTACATGCACTGAACTGGTACAGTGCAGTAACAGTGCATTCCAACTAGGTTTACTTCCCATGCAATGATACCATGTAGTGACTGCTGGCAAACTGTTCATAGCCATTGTTGCACTGCCTGTGTACATCATATGCCCCTGTGATTGAGACATGTATATCCAACTGTGATGCACGTATAGGTTGCATGTGTAGTAATGGCCTTTTCACTTTGTCATCCTCACAGGTTGATGCCCACCAGAAGCAGGAAATATGGCTGACCATCGCCCGGAAAGTAAGATCCGTGGGGGTCTACAGGCGCAGGATCCGTAACTGCCAGAAGAGGTGGCAGGACCTTCGTGGCTGGACCCGGAGGATCGCAAGGGTCCAGCTGAAGCTGTCGCCTCCTCGCAGGAGGGGCGGACACCGGACCCTGACCCCCCACATGTTCCGGATCCTGGTGGTGGTCTACCCTGACCTGGATGGGCAGCTGAAGGACAGTCAGCAGCAAGGAGGGGGTGAGTCCATGACTGCACTGTGCACTTTGTCTGACATGCTATGTGCCCTCCTCTGGCCTGGTTAAACTTCCACAGTACATCAGTCATGTGGTCCAGGACCCATGTCCCTCATTTGTGACATGCCCACTTCTCCTCTGATACGCATATGTGTGGCCCTTATAGTCAAGAAATTGTGTCATTTGGGGACTGTGTCATTGCATTTAGCTTTGCTCAAGCTGGGGGACAGCATTTGTTCCTGTGACTATGTTGTGCGATTCATGGGTGGGTCAATTGCTTACACAATGCCTAAGTTCTGACATGTAATCTGGGTGTAACTTTGATATGTGGTCCGCTTGCTGCTCTGACTCACCACATGTCCCTGGGGAATTTGGCACACACCCACGCTGCTGGTGGGAACAATGTTTGGGCCTCAGGAGTATGTGTATCCAGTGTGTCACAGATGCTTAGCCACCTGCCTACTGTCCAGGACTCATCCCTCTTACAGGTGGAGCTGGACAGTCCTGCCTACTCCAGGTCATGCAATGCACTCTGTACTCCCACTCCCGTGTATCATCTGGCATGTTGTGATCAGTGTAATGTACCCTCAGGTGTCTGCCTCTGTCTCATTGTGCTGTGTCTTCATTGTCAGGACTACTGGTATGTTTATCGGTTAGTGCTCAGCATGCCATCTGAGATGTGACCATGATAGACGATACTTCTGTGACTTATAGGTGTCTGATCACTTGACTGTGCACACAGGTGTTTGCGACTGTGACTTTCAGGCAGCTGTATTTTCATTCACAGCACACTGTGAGGTGCTCATGTTCAGAGAGTTGTGTTTCATGTCCCCCATATGTCCAGTTGGTATGACGTGGACAAATAGTAGTACAGATGATGTGGTATTTGGGGGATGGACATGTGCACTTGTCAGTCACATACCTTGCATTCCCCATGCCCTCGGATTGTGACACAGTGCAGACTGTTGTTGGCTGGCTGCCATGGCCATGTGACTTGAGACAGTAATGGAAGACTTTGCACGCATTCCTGTGTCATGGCATTAAACTTCCTGAGACTGATCCTGCAGGGGAGTGACATGTGCAACATGCACCCCATTGTGGCATTGACTATCCGGACATGGGTGCATCATGGTGTCTGGTGCTGGTATGCATCACATGCATTTCTATTTAGACTCTGGCCATCCCTTAATCCGGACACCTGCACTGACTCAGTGGCAAGAGATGTGATGTGTGCACGTTCACATACTTCACCGTGTTCCCTGCAATGTCCAACAACTGTGTAGGTGGTGCATGTGTCCACACTGGGGTCTTACTATCAGACAGGCACGAGACAGATGGGTTCAAGGGCAGGAGGGGTGTGAGTCCCATGGTTGACCATCAGACTGACAATTGGCTTCCCCGAATCTGTGTGAGGACTTTAGGCAATGTTCAACTAAGGATGCCAGGGCTTGCTCTGTAATGTGCTGTACTTACTGTGGTGTGTGCGGTCAGTGCAGGTGACTGATGTTTGTCTGTTTCCCAAATTGTTTGCAGATACATCCACGGCCACAGGAGGGGACAGCTCCATGGACCAGGAGGAGCAGCGGAGCCAGACTGGGTCAGCATCGGACGAGTGGTCAGAGGGACCCAGTGGCACGGAGGGCGAGGGGAGCCACACCGAGGAGTCCTCAGCACCATCCACCTCAGCTGAGGACCACAGCAGCTCGGAGGATGACTCCCTTGTGGAGGCGGGTGTCAGCAGCCACCAAAGGCCAGCTAGTCTGTCTGGCCCCGCCACCACCACCACCGCCCTCCCATTGGCTCCCATTCCTGAGGTCCGTGGAGGCTCCCGTACTCGGGAGCGTGTCTCCTTCGTGCCAGGCACCGCAGCCCCTGCTCCTGTGGCCCCTGCTGCCCTGAGTGAGGAGTCTGTGTACCTCCTTCGGCAGCTCCATGTAGGGCAGACAGCAATGCTGAGTGTCCTCCATGCACACACCACTCTGTTGACACAGCTGGTGTCGTTCATGGAGGGCATCTTGACGGGTATGTCTGCCCTACAGAGGAGCAATAAGTCCATGGACTCCTCCCTGACGGCAGCAGTGTCCCTCCTCCAACAGTCCCTCACCCCTCCCACCTCTGCCCCATCCACACTTCCTGCCCCCCTACCTGTCCAAAGCACATGCACACCTGCACAGTCACCCAAACACACAGACACAAGCAGCACAGACACACCCAAGAGAAAGGCAAGACATGCACACAAGCATCCTCAGGGGACTAATACCACAGACACAGGGGACGGGGAACACACACACACACAGGCATCCACATTAACTCCGCAGTCCTCCAAATCCTCTCCCTCCAAGACCCCTTCCCTTGCCTCGCCTGCTACCACACCTACACAGCAGATCTTCCTGTGTGACCTCGGCCTCTTCCCCTCCAATCCTGCTGATCCAGCATACCGGGGGAAGAGGAAGTCCACCCACACAGAGGGAGTGCCCCTCGCCCCCGGACACCCTCCCCCAGGTGCAGGCAGAGTGAGCCCCCACCCGCAAGTCCCCCGGTCCCGGAAGAGCAAGACCCCGCCACCGCCCTGCAAGTCAACCACCCAGTCTCTCACCTCCATCCCCCAGGCCACCACTCCACAGGTTCCCCCGCCACACCCTGCCCCAGGTTCCCCACACACCGATACCGCATCCCCAGACTGCTTAGGCCCTCCCCCTGCCACTTGCTCTTCCACCCCCAAACCAGACACTCTGCCTTTTTGTGCCACTGGCGTGGAGACCGTGTCCCCCCCTCTGTCCTGCCCAGCTCTTCTGCTCCCCCTTCCACTACCTTGGAGTCATGCACTGCGGTGGAGTCCACTACAACCCCGTCTGACTCGGGCACTGCATTGGGGACCCAGTCCACTCCATCTGACCAGCCCACTGCAGTGGTTGCAGCACCAACACCATCAGACTTGAGCCCTGCGGTGGTGCCAGCCCCCCTGAGTCAGACACCTCCACTGCAGTTGCCGGTGACACTCCTGCACCCACCTCCCCTTCACTGCCTCCTTCTGGCATCCCCTGATCCTGTCCCTGCGGTGCCTGGCCTGCCCCTCGTATGCCCCTCCAAGGGGGATGTCCCCTGTCCGTACCTGTGCAGGCAAGCAATTGTTGACAAGTTGTCACACATCACCCTGTTGGGACTGTATATTTGGATTGGCCATTGGCCTTAGTTTATTTTGGACTTTTGATTTGAGTTGCACACTTGCTGAATAAAGCCTATTTTTGCTTACTTGTGGTTAATCTTTGGAGGTCCATGATGTAGATGTGTAGAATCATGCATTTGCTGTTGTAATAGTTTTCAGATCAGGTAAATGAAGTTTTGCTGTGATGGGCTCCATGTGGTCCATGGGATATGTGTCCTAATCTAGTCTTGATCTATAGCATCCTTTGCTGCAGTCTGATGGTGTAATGTTCAGCATTTGACACAGGGATGTACGTTTAGCTTTTGTAGATTACCATCTTTGTCCTACAATGATGCACATCTGGTGGGCTTACCACTGTCCAATGTTCCTAGTACCCTGACTGTGTGCCCGTCTCCAATGGACATGCAGTTTAGCACATCAAATTTGGAGGACTCCTCTGTGTACACAGTGCAAGTTGCTTGACAGGTGCCTTGGGTGTATGCAGATGACTGACGTGACACTCCCGTGCCCAGGCTGATATGAGCAGAGCCTTCAGTGTGTTGTAGTTGTTGACTCACTGACCGAGTGTTCTGCTGACATGTTTGAGTCATACACAGACAAGGTTTGGCACAGCTGAGCTTCCACAGGAGTGGAGTGCCCTCATGGCAGTGCGTGATTCCGTGATATAGGCTGTGCCCGTGTTGTGTGTTGTGTAGGCATGTCTGTGCGTGTACCCTTCTCCTTTTCCTACACAGGCTGTGTCCCTACGATGTTCCTGTTTGTGATGCTTGCTGAGTTGTTCTGTGTTCATCCAGCATCTTGGACCTCGTTTCTCCGGGATGTGGGTGCATGGCAAACTAATGTTAATGAGGTTGTCATCCCTAGTTGTCTTTGTTGTCAGGGCTGGGGAAGTGGGCAAACGCAGATGGGACACAGTCAAGATTCCTCTTGGCACTTGTTGGTTACACGAGTAATGTGATTTTCTGTTTGTGTATGCTTTCAGTGATTGTGACACGTTGTGTGTGTGACTGCTGCCACTCCTCAGGGTCAGAGCTGCAATGTTCGAAGTTGTCTATGTGTGTCCTTTGTGGGTGAGCTTGGCTTCTTCATTGGTGTGTCACTATGGCCAGGATCCCATTGTTTGGGGTGGATTTCACGTCATGCCCATGTACGGCATACTGTGCAGTGTGTCAGACATTCACAAGTATTGTTGACTGGCCATGTGTGATGGGTTTCTGCACCTTATTTCCCCCACCACCCCTGGGATTTTCATGGGTGCATGTGCAATGTCAGCAGTCCATGTGAGCTTCACTGCTGCACATTGGTGGAGTTCAAGGTGTGTGGCGTTGAGTGTGTGCAAATGTGAGTTGTTGCACAGATGTGGCACTACCTCCATATTGTCCTTGGCTGGCAGGCCATGCTGAGTGCTTTGTGCTTGTATAGGTGTGATGGTAGTTTGTTGCTCAGGACACATGGCTGTGGTTCACAGTGTGGATGACATCTACCTTTGCCATCACAGTGTGATTGTCATGCAGGCTAGTGTCACCACAATGTGGGGTCCCTGGGGGGAGTGCTGGGGTGGTTCTGTCTCTTGCTGTGTTTGTTGCTGTTCCTACAAGCTTGTGTGACATGTGTAATTTGGGCTCCCTCTCATCTCACAATGCCTGTTTGCCCACATAGGGGAATCCAATCCCTGAGTTACTTTTGTATGTGACTGTGTTGAAATCTGTGTATTAGTGAATCTGGCCTCCTCATGTGTTGTGTGTTTGCCTGGGGACACTGGCACACAACCCCCCTCACCTGTTGTGTATGATATGCAGTGTGAGTCTGCCTGTTTGTGTTTGTTCATTTGCACCACTGCATTGGCATATCTTTAGTTTGCCATTGGTTGTATGTTGTTTGTTGGCTTTCCCCTGCTGGCCCTGGGACTGCTAGGTCATCAGTCAGCACATTGATCATGGTTAGTATGTCCCATTGCTGCCATGGTATGGTATTTGTTCACATGACATCTACAGTCTCCACAGGATATCTACATTTGTGTGTTCATTGCTGCAGATATGTGGGTCTGCATTATGATGCTCACTTCTGTCATTGTGTTATTTGTGAATGTAGACAATGTGTGCCCCCATGGCTGATGTTTGTGTGCACATGGCTAGAACGATGTGTAATTGGCACTGCACTGCTTGCCTCACACAATCTATGTTGCTATGGGACACAAGCACTACAATGCCACTGTAGTGTTTGGTGTTGTGTGGCCAGGAATTATCCCTGCATTTTTGGTTTCGCAGCTTTTACCAGGACTACACTTACCTTTTGGGCACTGTGGTGATGGGGCTTAGGGCCCCATTGCCACACTGTTCTAAATGTGCTTCAGCTATGGTGCACACACTTACCTTTTGGGCACTGTGGTGATGGGGCTTAGGGCCCCATTGCCACACTGTTCAATATGTGCTTCAGCTATGGTGCACACACTTACCTTTTGGGCACTGTGGTGATGGGGCTTAGGGCCCCATTGCCACACTGTTCAATATGTGCTTCAGCTATGGTGCACACACTTACCTTTTGGGCACTGTGGTGATGGGGCTTTGGGCCACATTGCCACAGTGGTCATGGTCTGCTTGCATTGTGTAGGCCACACACACAATTATGTGTGACACATGTGTTAGGGGGTCACATTGTATGTTCAATGTCATGTTCAGTGTTGAATGCATTTGACACGGACCACACACGCTTGTCATGGTGTTGGGGGTGGGATGTAATTTACAGACAGTCCTTATGTGGGAGTATGCTAGTTGTGTCGTGCATTACCCGTCCTATGAGTAGGGGTGGTTGTAGTGACAGGCATCCTGCCCCCCATGAGTGGGGATGGTAGTAGTGACAGGCATCCAGCCCCCCATGAGTGAGGGTGGTGGTGGTGGCAGGCATCTAGCCACCCATGAGTAGGGGTAGTTGTAGGGTGGTGTTGGTGGTAGGCATCCATCCCCCTATGGGTGGGGATGGCAGTAGTGGTAAGCATCCAGCCCCCCATGAGTGGGGATGGTAGTAGTGGCAGCCATCCAGCCCCCCATGAGTGGGGGTGGTGTTAGTGGTAGGCATCCATCCCCCTATGGGTGGGGATGGCAGTAGTGGCAGCCATCCAGCCCCCCATGAGTGGGGGGGTGTTAGTGGTAGGCATCCATCCCCCTATGGGAGGGGATGGCAGTAGTGGTAGGCATCCAGCCCCCCATTAGTGGGGATGGTAGTAGTGGCAGCCATCCAGCCCCCCATGAGTGGGGGTGGTGTTAGTGGTAGGCATCCATCCCCCTATGGGTGGGGATGGTAGTAGTGGCAGCCATCCAGCCCCCCATGAGTGGGGATGGTGGTGGTGGCAGGCATCTAGCCACCCATGAGTAGGGGTAGTTGTAGGGTGGTGTTGGTGGTAGGCATCCATCCCCTATGGGTGGGGATGGCAGTAGTGGTAGGCATCCAGCCCCCATGAGTGGGGATGGTAGTAGTGGCAGCCATCCAGCCCCCCATGAGTGGGGGTGGTGTTAGTGGTAGGCATCCATCCCCCTATGGGTGGGGATGGCAGTAGTGGCAGCCATCCAGCCCCCCATGAGTGGGGGTGGTGTTAGTGGTAGGCATCCATCCCCCCATGAGTGGGGATGGCAGTAGTGGCAGGCATCCATCCCCCCATGAGTGGGGATGGCAGTAGTGGCAGGCATCCAGCCCCCTATGGGTGGGGATGGCAGTAGTGGCAGGCATCCAGCCCCCTATGGGTGGGGATGGCAGTAGTGGTAGGCATCCATCCCCCTATGGGTGGGGATGGCAGTAGTGGCAGCCATCCAGCCCCCCATGAGTGGGGTGGTGTTAGTGGTAGGCATCCATCCCCCCATGAGTGGGGATGGCAGTAGTGGCAGGCATCCATCCCCCCATGAGTGGGGATGGCAGTAGTGACAGGCATCCATCCCCCCATGAGTGGGGATGGCAGTAGTGACAGGCATCCAGCCACCCATGAGTGGGGATGGTAGTAGTGGCAGCCATCCAGCCCCCATGAGTGGGGGTGGTGGTGGTGGCAGGCATCTAGCCACCCATGAGTAGGGGTAGTTGTAGGGTGGTGTTGGTGGTAGGCATCCATCCCCCTATGGGTGGGGATGGCAGTAGTGGTAGGCATCCAGCCCGCCATGAGTGGGGATGGTAGTAGTGGCAGCCATCCAGCCCCCCATGAGTGGGGGTGGTGTTAGTGGTAGGCATCCATCCCCCTATGGGTGGGGATGGCAGTAGTGGCAGCCATCCAGCCCCCCATGAGTGGGGGTGGTGTTAGTGGTAGGCATCCATCCCCCCATGAGTGGGGATGGCAGTAGTGGCAGGCATCCATCCCCCCATGAGTGGGGATGGCAGTAGTGGCAGGCATCCAGCCCCCTATGGGTGGGGATGGCAGTGGTGGCAGGCATCCAGCCCCCTATGCATGGGGATGGCAGTAGTGGCAGCCATCCAGCCCCCCATGAGTGGGGGTGGTGTTAGTGGTAGGCATCCATCCCCCCATGAGTGGGGATGGCAGTAGTGGCAGGCATCCATCCTCCCATGAGTGGGGATGGCAGTAGTGACAGGCATCCATACCCCCATGAGTGGGGATGGCAGTAGTGACAGGCATCCAGCCACCCATGAGTGGGGATGGTAGTAGTGGCAGCCATCCAGCCCCCCATGAGTGGGGGTGGTGGTGGTGGCAGGCATCTAGCCACCCATGAGTAGGGGTAGTTGTAGGGTGGTGTTGGTGGTAGGCATCCATCCCCCTATCGGTGGGGATGGCAGTAGTGGTAGGCATCCAGCCCCCCATGAGTGGGGATGGTAGTAGTGGCAGCCATCCAGCCCCCCATGAGTGGGGGTGGTGTTAGTGGGAGGCATCCAGCCCCCCATGAGTGGGGATGGCAGTAGTGGCAGCCATCCAGCCCCCCATGAGTGGGGGGGTGGCAGGCATCTAGCCACCCATGAGTAGGGGTAGTTGTAGGGTGGTGTTGGTGGTAGGCATCCATCCCCCTATGGGTGGGGATGGCAGTAGGGGCAGCCATCCAGCCCCTATGGTTCTGCTGTTGCTTGTGTACGTCATTTGTGCATCCCTATGTGTGTGTGACATATTTCGGGTACGTGTCGTTTGTTTGTGTTGTGGGTGTTTGACTTACCGTCTGCGCCATACGCGTCCGTACCGGTCCCGGTAATAGATGTAGAGTATTGGTAGGACCTGCGCGATGGGATTCATGGTTGGTTCGTCTCGTTCGGGTTTCTCGTGTCTTCGACTCGTACTCGTCGCTGGCTTGTTCGTCTCGTCGCCGTGGATCGTCTTGTGGGGCGAATCGGAGCTTATGTGCAGCTCTCCCGGATGCTCAAACGTGCCGGACGTAGCGACGAGTTCGGCGCGTACGGAAGACGCATCGTACTAGTCCGGCCGGAAGGTGCTGTGTATTTGGTTCCGTGCGACTCGATTCGGCGTTTACGGATCCGGCTTGGGCGGGGAACAGGAGCTGGAATGGGTAAGTACGGCTCGGTCGGAATCTGGGCTGTTATGCGCATCGTACTTGTTCGTTCGGTGGAGTGTTCGAGTTGGTCGGAAAACACGCGTTCGGCTCGTATTTTTTCCGGACGAATACTGTTAGGTGCGCTTCCGGCCGACATCGGAATCGACCCCTATGTGTTAGTTCTCTCATTTGACTTCCTGGTGTATTACACTGCCGTTTACTTTCCTCAGATAATTAGCGAGGATATTTGAAAATTCTTTATAGTCACAATTTAACAAAGATATAGTTCGGTTTGACTGACACTCTTGCGGGTTCTTGACAGGCTTCAAAATCAAAGAAATGGTTGCCAGATTCCACGATGGGGGAACAGAGGATCCCTTCAGCAAAATTGAGTTAAACGGAGTTATCCAGACAGGAACTAACCTATAGGCTAGTGAAATATTGACCTCATCTGGGATATTGTCGGGGTCTGCTCCCTTGCTCCTTGTCAGCTTCTTAATTGCAGCCAAAACCTCTGTCTCACTGACCTCTTGGTTCAAGAACGCCTGGCACTCTAAGGAAATTTTCGATAACCCTTTACTTCCCAGCCATCTCCTTACTTGATCTGGGTCTAGTGTGGTGGGCTCAGGATATACCTTCTGGAAAAAACTTGAAAAAGCCCCTTTAATCTCTAAGTTATCTTTTAATAATACCTTTGTTCCCTTCTCTTGTATCCCTGTAATATAGTTCCTATTTCTACCTCTCTTAGTCATCCGTGCCAGTATCTTCCTACAGCATTCTCTATTTTAGAAATTTCTCAGTCTACTGACTTCAAATTGCTGCTTCTCCTTACTCTCAGTTCTTGCCCTGAACTCTGCCTGGCCTTGGGATAACTCTTGTTCTATTCTGCTTTTGTCATCTCCATCCATCCCTGCTAACTTCAGTCTCCCTTCCATCCTGCCCATCTCTTCCTCTAATTTCCACACCTCACTTCTCTCTTTTCTATTCTTGGTACCACTAAGCTTCGTTATATCCCCCTCAGATAAGCTTTACATGCACACATATGACTTCTAGACATGCTGTTCCATTATTATGCTCAAAGGATTCATCTGTTTGCCCCTGTATCTCAGACACTTTATCCCTATCTAGAAGGAGTTTCCTATCTAACGTCCATCTCACTGCTTTTTTCTGACCCAGCAAAGCAACATACAAATATATAGCAGCGTGGTCGGAAAGGTGAATGGGGAGATGTTCCATCCTCCCAATCTTATTCATACAGCCGTTTTCTACCAGAAAAAGGTCCAACCTCGAAAAGTGACCATAATTTTTACTCAAAAAGGTGTAATCCCTACCTTTCCCCTCCCTTTTTCGCCATGCATCACAAAGATTCAAATCCCCCCTAAAGGAGAGAAGCAGGGCTCGAATCCGTGGGGAATAAATCTGAGATCATACTGATGACCTATCTAATACATTGTTAGACCTGGCATCTTTTGCCGCGTTTCCACTGTCTTTTTGCGTTATGACCTCCTGGTTTTGGTGGTTTGCTGGATTTTATTTTTGCTGCTTTAGTGTCTCTGCACCCTTTCTCACTGCTGTTCAGTGTTAAAGTGCAAGTGCTCCTACTGTAAATTGTGTGTATGGATTGGTGTTTCCATGATTGGCATATTTGATTTACTGATAAGTCCCTAGTAAAGTGCACTCTGTTTGCCACGGCCTGTAAATCAAATGCTACTAGTGGGCTTGCAGCACTGGTTGTGCCACCCTTATGAGTAGCCCCGCAAATGTATCTCAGACCTGCCACTGCAGTGTCTGCGCGAGCAGTTGTAAACTGCCATGTTGCCCTGGCAAGTGTACCCACTTGCCAGACACAAACCTTCCCTTTCCTTACATGTAAGGCACCCCTCAGGTAGGCCCCAGGCACCCCCCAAGGGCAGGGTGCAGTGTATGTGAAAGGTAGGACATGTACTGGTGGACATGTCCTGATAGTGAAATACTGTGTGTTTTGTTTTCACTGTTGAAAGGCTATCTGTCCCCTAGGCTAACATGGGATTGGATTTGTAACATATTACAAGCAGAACTTTCCATTGGGACAAGATGGAGAAATGGAGTTTAGGCTTCCTGAACTCAGAATTTAAAGATACCTCTTTTAGTAAAGATGATTTTTATTTTGTGGAAAATGCGACTTTTAGAAAGTGGACATTTTCTTGCTTAACCATCCTGTGTGCCCCTGCCTTTTGTGCATTCCCTGTCTGGGTTTAGAGTGACACGGGCAGGGGATGTGCATTTGCAATAGACAGACACGGGGGAGTTGAGGTGTGTCCTGCCCTTCCTGGGTGACTCATTGCCAGGCTGAATAGACCTGGCTGCATTTAGAGTAGTGGGAGAAGTTGTTGCTTGTACCTGAATGGACTGTGGCTGCCTCCCACAAAGCTGTCTCCCCCTCCTGGAGTGAACCTGGCCTGAGCCAGGAAGAACTGGTTTATGTATGCCAGTGGGACTTTGTTTGAACCAACTTCAAAGGGAAATGTGGTATAAATATTGGATCACTGACAGAATATAGAATGCCAAAATATCAACCTGCCAAAATATCGTGGATAAAATATAGAATGCCAAAATATCGAATTCCTATCTACAAACAGGTAAGTACAAAAATATCGAATCCAAAATATCGAATTTTTTAAATGTATTAAAAGTAATGTAAAATTAATAAAATAATAAATATAATTAACTGAAACATACTTAAAAATACTTAAATAACCATAAAATTAATAAATAATTAATGTAAGTTATAAAAAAATAAACATACATTTTTATTTTTTAATACATATATATATTAACTTAATATTAATAAACAATATTCAATAATTTTAGCGTAGGATAGCGGGAGGGTAAAATTTACTATTATCACTCCAGAGAGTGCAACAGTAAGGAAAGCGTTGGATAGCGTAGGGGTAAAAATTACTATTTCCACTCCAGTGAGTGCAACAGTAGGGAAAGCGTTGGATAGCGTAGGGGTAAAAATTACTATTCCCACTCCAGAGAGTGCAACAGTAAGGAAAGCGTTGGATAGCGGAGGGGTAAAAATTACTATTCCCACTCCAGTGAGTGCAACAGTAGGGAAAGCGTTGGATAGCGTAAGGGTAAAAATTACTTTTCCCACTCCAGAGAGTGCAACAGTAGGGAAAGCGTTGGATAGCGGGAGGGTAAAAATTACTATTCCCACTCCAGTGAGTGCAACAGTAGGGAAAGCGTTGGATAGCGGGAGGGTAAAAATTACTATTCCCACTCCAGTGAGTGCAACAGTAGGGAAAGCGTTGGATAGCGGGAGGGTAAAATTACTATTCCCACTCCAGTAAGTGCAACAGTAGTAGGGAAAGCATTGGATAGCGTAGGGGTAAAAATTACTATTCCCACTCCAGAGAGTGCAACAGTAGTAGGGAAAGCATTGGATAGCGTAGGGGTAAAAATTACTATTCCCACTCCAGAGAGTGCAACAGTAGGGAAAGCGTTGGATAGCGTAGGGGTAAAAATGACTATTCCGACTCCAGTGAGTGCAACAGTAGGGAAAGCGTTGGATAGCGTAGGGGTAAAAATTACTATTCCCACTCCAGAGAGTGCAACAGTAAGGAAAGCGTTGGATAGCGTAGGGGTAAAAATTACTATTCCCACTCCAGTGACTGCAACAGTAGGGAAAGCGTTGGATAGCGTAGGGGTAAAAATTACTATTCCCACTCCAGTGAGTGCAACAGTAGGGAAAGTAATGATTTAATATTTAAATAAAAATAAATTAATTATCAAAACCAATAAAAAATTAATTAAAAGTAATTACCAATTACAAAATATTTAATAATTAATTAAATATAAATACCAATAAATATTATTTATTAACAATTAATTACCTATTAATAATTAATCAACAACCAATTAATTTTCAATACCAAAAATGTAATAAGTAATAAAAAAATTACCAATTAATAATTAATTAACAATAAATTAATCAATACACAAAAAGAATTTCAATAATTACTTAGGGGCTCATTAAGATGGCGGGCGGAAGCACAACCGCCGTGCTGGCGGATGCAAAAACCACCAGTTACCGCCGGCACGCAGCAGTCCACACGCCCGCCCAATTACGATGCGAAAAATAGGCCAAACACCGCCGGCAAGCCAGCAACACCGTCCGCCATCAAAGTGCGCCCGTACACGTAGCGGCGCAGCACAACTGACACACACCGTCCGACGAAACACGTCCCGCCCGGCGCATAAATTACGATGCCGCAAACAAACGGCTCCCACGGCCAAGAGATACCGTACGACAAACCGAAGCGGTAACACGGACGCCGAGCACGGACAACGAAGAAGCGGCTCCCCGAGCATGAATCCAGCACTGCAGGCCCTCCCCATGCTCCTGCTGATGCACCACCAAGGACGCAACGTACCGCGGAGACGCAGGTAGGCACACACACAACAAGTGCACGCAAACAGCGCACACAGTGCAAGGGCGGAAAAAGCGGACAACCCCCCACCAGCGCGTGTACACTACACATCCACCATTGCATCCACATATGACACACAGGCCAAATCGTAACATCGCGTAACACATGTGTACACACCACCTGGGACTAGGAACCAACGAACCCGTCCACGACCCCAAAGCGGCGATGACGCCGCCACACATGCGCACAACGCAGAGGCCAACCGCAGCGCCATGCATGCGTCGCACACAGACACAGGGACACAACCAAGCAGCACACACATCAGCCCCACCCCGAACGCACATGACACGTGACAGGCCTGCCACAGACATGTCCCCAACGCCCAATTCACGGACAACACCCAACGCCACACAACCGACGCACACATGTCAGTGAAGTCACGCAACAGCAGGACACACCCCAGTGTAACAAACATGGCGTAGCACACAGCGGCGGCAACACCAACTAGGAGAAGCAGGGCCCCTTCGGGAAGAGGAACGCCAGTACCACACTGAAACACCCATACCACCCTGCACATATGAACAAGACATATAAAATGGAACACCAAAGAGCCCGGGGACCGACAACAGGTGGCCCAAGAATAACATTCACACACAAGGCCCAACGCAGAGCGGAAAGGCAGCCTGCCGCCCACACAAGGGAGAGCAGACAGCACTGAATGACCTTCCATTCCAACTCCGAAACCACAGCCCTACGACAGAAGCCGGTGAATACAGCCATTGTCCAAGAATAGACCAACACAGGCATGCCGAAGAGACCGACCACAGGGCAGATAGCGCATATCACAGAAGCACACAACGGACGGGGAAGAAAGAAGAAAACACTCCCCATGTCGGCCACATGCAAGTTAATTGGAAGGAGTCACACATCACTGACCTTGAACTGTCTGAGAAGCATGTGGGAAGAGGGCCCGTGTCCTCCAAACAAGCCAACAGAACACAAGTCCTGTCTCCCTACGACTACACAGAGCTCACAGCAACCTCGGAGCGTGCACATTGCAGACTGCACACACAGCCGGAGCATGCCACCACAACGCACCGCTGCGAAATGGCAACCGCAACACACCTACCCAACTACGCCGAACAGCTCAAGCTGTACAAAACCAACCTGTTTCATACATTGGGATGCGATCTCCTGTCCCTGCTGAACGTAAGTTACCGACTGACTTACCGCATCACATTGTTCAGCTGCGTCATGCCCGTCTTCTACTGTCGGAGGTGTCCCTACCAGCATCCCGTGGAGATATGCCTCTCCAACCCGGCATGTCTGAAGGCGGACCTGCTACCACTACTCCTCCCTCTGGACGCACACGACAGGGCCTGCTCTGCCTATGGGGGCATGGCGTATGTGGCCAACATCGCACCCGCACTGAAATGGGACCACTGTGCCTCCACACGACGGATCATCGAGAACAGCTACATCGAATGTCACCCAGCATGCCCCATCATGGTCCTCCAAGGGACAACTTACGAACAACACCTTGACAGCCACCATCCGCTACATTGGCTGGCAAACATGTACACCACCAATGACATGGAAGCCCTGCTAGACGGCATCGCATACCTGACAACCTGTAAATTCGTCGGACCACAACGCAGGTTCCCCGATTGACCTATGATGTCCAACCCCGCACCCATGCTTAGCTTCCGCACGGACTGGCCAGTCACCACCACAACAGCCATACCAAACGACCGGCAACTGTAACCACACCATCAACGACATCGCCATGACATCGGATATGACCGGGACATGCACACTGTTCCCCATCACATCCAGGAACACCGCATGCATCGTGGGAGGCAGTGGCATGGGCTCTGTGTATCGCACCCACATGGACGGAACTGCACGAACAACCAGGACACGACATGGATCCAGCGCCCATGGACACACACACCGCTCAGTGGACATGAATAGGTCGCCTGGAGTCTGTGGGTGCTGCACCCCTCCCACCCCCGCCCCGGGAATCCCATACCAGGACCTTTGCATGGACGACACGTGCATACAACAACAACACGACCCCAGTGACTGTGACATGTCCAGTAACCACCACAGTGCAACAACAAGTGGCACGCCGCTGCATGCACGCAAGCACATGCCCTGATGTCATCTCACATGCACGCGTGCATGAGGAACAACCGCAGCAAACCTGTCACATGGAACTGAGATGGACTGTGCCCATGATGCCAAGCGGTCTGGTAGGCTACATGTATACCGTCTGTGTCAAAGTCTGCAGCTCTGCAGCTATACGTAAATGTACATTAGCACAGCCTTGGCCAAGCAGATGTCACTCTGAAGCCCACATCCCACATGCAACAGCCAATCACATGTAACCCCACACCCTATCCCATTTGCAATCATGCTCAGTATATCCTCAACATGTATTCCGCTGCCAGTAGTGTCCACTATACTGCATCACAGAGGACAGAAGACTCAATATAATGTTTGAAACCAAAACTGTCTCCGCTGACTCATTTCACAAGTACGAATGAGAGAGGATGAGAGTATGTGAAGTACACGGCAGTCGTGACATGACCATGTAGTCCACTGGTATTGGATGTCAACGCAAATGAGTAGCACTACTGTGGAAGACACACATGTGTCGTGTGAAGTCGTATGGACGCAGTGCTCAGGTGGGTGGGTGCGACGGGTAGATGCGCACATGCCAAGTTGGAGCACGCCGTGTTGGGAGGGGTCATGAACAGTACACCACCGCTTCCCTGGGCATTGTGAGAGGACACCTGTCGGGGGGAGTGAACACGTGTGTGCACAGCAGCCGGGCACACGTACAAAGCGGTACCAGGCGCACCTCAGCCCACCCTCTGTGGACAAGCTGGATCCTGTTGTGCGCCTGCCATGCCCCTTGACAAGGCACACACAGCCCCAGTCGACCAGGTGTAACCCCAACATAGTCAATCCGCACAGGCGATACAGGGCACGGGATGGCAGTGGAGCATGGTGTGTGAGAGGTCTCCTCGCGCTCCTCCTGGTCATATCACGCAGGCAATAGAACCTCAACGTCTAGCATGGCACAAGTCAAATGGAAGTGTAGGGGGACGCACCACAGCACGAGCAGCACTGACGTCACGGGAGGTGGCTCGCACCATCCCATCCATTGCCCATCATACCAACCACGCCACATGCCATTGCGACTAAGTGCAAGCGCGTGCGCCACCACCCCCGAGCCCTCCCCAGAGAGGCCAAAGAGTGAATGTGTGGGCCATCAGCCACAGACGGACGCGGCCTGGCCGCAAGGGCAGCCACAGCCACTGGGTGTCGCAGGTGGCGGATCCGGAAGGCGAAGACTGTGATGCATAGTCCATGCAGGCCGGGTCTCCATTTGGGGCACCACGCAGGTGGACGGCGTCCCGCCACACATCATACCCTGAGACAGCCCACTCGTGCAACTGGACCCACACATACACTCCTTGCCCTCTCTGGTGCGAGCTTGGGGCTGCCTGTGCAGGCGCTAGCCTCGCAGGTGAGCATGCATATTGGGGGAGCGAGGGAGGACATGAGGGCTGGGGCGAAGATGACTGTATCACTGTCAGTAAGTACAAGGGATGACCCAGATGTGGAAAGGAAGAGACGTGTCCCGTGTGTACTGCAACTAGTCGCCAATCCAACTACCCCCATGTCCGGAATGTAAGCCCGCACCTAGGCCCGCCCATCCGCCACATCGAACATACCACCAGCACGACAACCTTCCCATTCGAAACACTGACTGGGGGTGGCGATCAGTGTACAATCATGTGTAGCCTACCCACGCGTACATGTGGGCCCTCCATGATCCATGTCACCTGCGGCAAAGTCATGACATGCGCAATGAGGGAAGTGAGGAGAGCTGTCCGCCCCACGCGCAGAAGGTGCATCAGCTCCACAGACCCAGCAGCGAGTCCAGCAGGGGTCACATGTGCAGGGGCAGCTGTGCCTGGTGTGAAGGCACATGCATATAGACAGCACATCGACCAATGTGTAGTCTGCCCACATCTACAGTCCATCATCATGCGGACATAGGAATTGAACACAGGGCAACACATCTTCAGTTGGTGCACCCACCGTGACCAACAATGCGCAATCATCGACGTACCCGCCCTGTGCATGGCCCCCACCCAACGGAGGCACATCCAGTGCCACCATCCCACACACACAAGCCTTCCACGGAACATGCTGTGTCCAATGGTCAGTACAGAGTCAGCGCCCATCTGGTGGATCCTGAACAGGAGACACATGCACACACATGCCAGCTCCCACTATGTACGTCTGCCACCTGGCACGTGCAATGTAACCTCTCACCTGTGACGTGTGACTGCAAGCACACAGCCGTCTTGGCATGGGGCTGTCAATGTGGACACCTGTCAATGTTTCGGGAGGTGTGATCCGTACAGTGCTGTACATAGGGTGCAGTGCTGACACCTACTACTGTCTCATATCCCCTCGTGCCACAGGTCCCACTTGTTTTGGCCGCTCAGCCTGTGCCCACATCGTCGTCATCGTGTGCCATACTCATCCAGCCTCGGAAGCAGTTCCATGCTCAGCAGACATTCATGTTGCCGTGGCGTTGCCGCTTGACGGATATGCAGTCAGTCCCCATCAGCACGCCCCGCAAGTCATTGGGGCCTAGATCCCCATGTGCATGCACATGGCAGTGGTTTGTATCACTAGCCATTGCCATTGTTGGGAGACCTGTGTAAGTGTATTGTGGCCGTGCCGTCCCAGCTTGACAGCTGGGCTGTGGCTCATGTGCTTGCTCAGTCATGTCAGTGATGTGTATGCGAAATTGCTATGTGTCGTGTTGCTTTGACATGTGTCCTCTGCCATTGTCCCTAGGCGGAGACCGAACATTGACCGCCCATACCAATTGCTGGCGGACATGGACGATACAGAGGTTATTAGGAAGTTTCGGCTGGACAGGCCAACCCTGCATCGACTGTGTGCCATGTTAGAACCCCATCTCCGTCCCCGCAGGGTGTATCCGACTGCTGTCACCCCCACGGCTAAGGTGATGGCCGCCATGCATTTCTTCGCCACTGGGTCATTCCAGCACACAGTGGGCATTGGAGGAGGGATGTCCCAGCCCATGTTCAGCAAGGTGCTGAGGGATGTATTGGCAGCCATGATGCTGTACCGAAACAGGTACATCCGCTTCCCCAGGGCTCGTGAATTGGCGGCAGTGAAGGGTGCATTCTATGCCCTTGGCAGAATCCCACACGTCGTTGGAGCCATTGACTGCACACATGTCGGCCTTGTTCCACCACAGGCCACTGAGCACCTGTACCGCAACAGGAAGCACACGCACTCCCTGAATGTGCAAGTGGTGTGCCTTGCGGACATGGTGATCACCCACGTGTGTGCAAAGTTCCCAGGCTCGGCCCATGACGCACACATAATGCGCAACAGCATCTTGCCACGACTGATGTCCAATATGCAACAGGATCGTGCCTGTATTGTCGGTGAGTATGTGGAGTGGTGTAGCGTGCTGGTTGTGCGATGCTGTCCCCTGTCCAGTTGGAATTGCAACGGTTCTCTGTGTCCCTCACACCCAGGTGACTCTGCGTAACCGAATGGGGCATGGCTGCTCAGTCCATTGAGGAATCCTCGCACCCCAGCAGACGATCGCTACAATGAGGCACATGGGAGGACCAGACGTGTGGTCGAGCGTACCTTTGGCCTCCTCAAGTCCAGGTTCAGGTGCCTGGACCGCACCGGGGTGCGCTGGCGTACTCCCCACAGAAGGTGTGCCGGATAGTGGTGGCGTGCTGCATGCTGCACAATCTGGCCATTCGGAAGCAGATCCCCCTCATCGTGGATGACGGAGATCAACCAGGGCCCCAGCCCGCAGACCAGGACAGCTCGAGTGAGGAGGACAGCGGAGAGGAGGAAGCTGGTAATGTGCGGCAGCAGCTCATCGCCCGCTACTTCACTTGACGGTGAGTGTCCATGTACGATGGCTGATGTGGCTGTATCTGTGCAGGTGTGTGTGTGCTGTGTCAGGGTGGCCGTTTGTTCACTGCGTGCTGTGTGTCAACGCTCCATGGCCAGGGTAGTATGCCACTGTTGGTGGCTGTGGCATTGTGCCCTATTGCTCTGTGCGATGTGTGTACATTGCTTGTAGTTGTTGACATGTACTGTGTGATGGGTGTGTGACACACTCATTGAATGTGCTCCTGTTCTGTCTCCCACCCCTAGGTCCCTACAGGCCCTCCGGATTCAATTGCCATGCCACGCATCAGGTGCCTTTCCGCCCAAGGTGGCCGTTGTATTCCGTACAAATAAAACACAGGGCACAAACAGCAGTTAGTGTAAAAGGTGCATTTATTACAAACTGTGACATGTGATTGTGTGTAAGGTGATGACAAAAGTGGTGCGTGCAGTGACAATGAGCTGTCGGTCATGGCTGCGTGATGCTCAGGGTGTACCCACTGGTTCTATGTCCATAGTCCAACACACACATGCCATCCAGCTGGCTGTGTGGAGTGGGATCGTAGAGCAAGTCAATGCAGTGGCTGGTCAAGGAAGGCTGGCGGAAGGCTGGCTGGCTGCCTCACTTGCGACTGGAGCGTGCGAAGTCCTCCCGGGAGATCTGTTTCCTCTTCGGACGGCCCCTTCCACGTTTGCGAGGGGGTGCCTGCTTGCGACATGCTGGTGGTTGAGGTGTGCTCACTGGCTGTGGACGCAGGGGAACTGGACACTGCTGCTCGACCCTGCGCCCCGGCAGGTGGTGGCGGAGGGGGAGCTGCTATCCCTGGCCGTGTCCTCACCGCCACCACCAGCTGGCCCATGAGGTCCACGAGTTGACCTATACGGGCGTCCATGGACCTCAGCACCCCAGCACCTCCCGCGTGTCTGAAGCAGACCTGACCCATTGTTCTTGGGCCTCCTCATAGGCCCCAAGGACTCTGGCCATTTGAGGCAGGGCATGGCTCCCAGGGGAGGCTGGCGTTTCCCTGACCCTGCTCCTCCTACCAGTCATGCTGCCACCGGCCTGCCCACTAGCCACATTGCTCACCACGGTCCTCGCTGTGGCTCCCAGGGTGGATCCAGTCGGCCGGGCCACCACCTGCGCTGGGGCTGGTGCCAGCGAAGACGTGGTGGTGGTGGCGGCGGTGGTGGTCGGTGCGGCGATGGTGGCGGTTGCGGCAGTGGTAGTGGCCACAATGACCGTGGGTGTGGCCGCAATGACCGTGGGTGTGGCCGCAACGACAGTGGCAGCAGGGGGCTGGGACTGTTCAGCAGCCCTGGATGATGGGTTGGTGGGTAGGAGGGGTCCTGGGGAGCGGCTGGGCCCTGCCACACCAGATGGGCCTGCTTGGTGGTCCGTGTCCGAAGAGGAGGACAGATCCTCCAGATCCGTGTGTCCTCGTTGGGGGCTTGTAGGCTGGCTGTGCTGGCTCCATCCCCAGCATCCAGCAGTTCGTCACCTGTGGAGAGAATGAGATTTGTTATTGTGTTGCACCTGGCGAAGTATGTATTTGTCGTCTGACATTAACAGTTCGTGCAATCTCGTACATGGGTTTCCCCGGAGGCGTGTGTGTGGCTGTTGCATCTGTAGTTGTGTGTGCTTGGCAATGGGACTGTGTGCTGTGCACATGTGGCATGGGACGGATTGGCCATGCCGATGGGTGTGTTGCTGTGCCCCTACTTATTGTGACTCTGGTGTATGCGGGCTCCTGGCCCATCCTGGGTCTGGTTTGTACTTTGCTTTTGGTGTTCAGATGGGACGCTTAGGAACGCATATGGCAACATGGGGGCCATGCCCCAGATTCGCATTTGGGAGGGAATATGCTTTTGGGGTTCAAATGGAACGCTTAGGAACGCATATGGCAACATGGGGGCCATGCCCCAGATTCGCATTTGGGAGGGAATATGCTTTGGGGTTCAAATGGAACGCTTAGGAACGCATATGGCAACATGGGGGCCATGCCCCAGATTCGCATTTGGGAGGGAATATGCTTTTGGGGTACATGCTGTGAGCCATGGGTGCCGAACGTGACATGTGTTGTGGCAGCATGACAGTGCATGGTTTGAGGTGTGTGCATGCTTGACATGGCCTGCATATTTGCTGTCTGTTGTGATTACTGGACATGGCATTGGACGCATCGTTATGAGTGAGTGATGGTTGTGTGCCAGCCAACGTATTGCAGTTGTCCCATCTCCTTGGTGTGCGTGCTGCCCTGTGCCATGTGCATCACTGCAGTGCTCGGGGGTGTGGCCCATGTTGTGTGTTGTTGCTCACAGTGTGTCGTGCGCTTCATTGACTTCTGGCACATGGTTGGTCATGGGCATGTATCTTAGCGTGACTGCTGTATGTGTGGCAGCTGTGCGGATGACATGCCTTTCATGAGACTGGGGCTGACGGATGGGATGGATGGTATGTTGTATGTGCATGGTGTGTCTGTGTGTTTGATGGGTTCAGTGGTGTTCGTGTGCATTTATGTTGTTCCGCTCTGTTGCGTCTAGTGTTGTTTGTCTTACATAGGCGTAGTTGTGGGGTGTGTGGTTGACAGGCAGTAGGGGCTACATGGACAGGACTTCAATGGTGTTTCGGTTGTGTGTGATGAGTTGCACAGTGGCTGCCGTGTGGTACTATATTCAGTGTGGCTTGTACATGGAGACGTGGCTCCTTGGGTGTTGCTATGTCTGTGATGGGTCATGTGGGGTGTGAGTCTGTTGTTCATGTCCGTGTGCACATTGTTCACTTGTTCGTGATGGTGGGCGGTGCTGCGTGTTCGTCTGCTACGTGACATGTCCCATGTGTTGGTCGTGTTATGGTCCTCATGCCTCCAGTAATCCAGCCCTGTCCAGTTTCCCACCTGCAAGTTGTTCGTGCGTGCACTGTACTGGATGCCACATGGCTCTAAGCGGGGGGTGCTCCATGTTGCAGGTCTGTGGGGGTGGGGGGTGTTGTGGGTCGTGGGGGTGGCTGGACACCCACTGACACCGATTGCTGTGGACCGTGATGTCTGCCTTTCGGCTGTCGCTGTGCACTGCGGTGGCTGACACGTGGCTGTGGGGTGTGGGGGATGCTCCTCCTTGCTGTGCTGTGGGACTAGGGGCCTGGTGTGTGTTGTACTTGGGCTGTCCACCGTCCCACCCACTGCACTTTGTGTTCCTGCCACTTACCTGTTACTTGTCGGTTAGTGCAGCTGTGGCGGACACATGGGTGTGGTGGGTGCTCGTTGTGGCGCTTCTGGCATATTTGGGGACCTGTTGGTGGTTACGTGGCTGGCTGAGTGTACACATGTCCCCACGTATGTTACAGTTGTTCGGTTTGGGCTGTGTGTGGTGGTGTCTGTTGCATGTGTGTGTGATGTGTTGTGTATTGTGTGCTGGACATGGGGGTGTTTGTCCCTGGGAGCTGTGGCATGGTGGTAGTGCATGTGAGTACATAGCGGTGTGCTGGTATACATTAGTTTGTACTTACCAGCCTCCACTCCTCTGCTAATCCGGCGAGGATCTCCGGATGTATTATGACTCGCACCTTCTCCTCCCACGCTTTGAAGGTCTTGAAGAGCGCGGGATTCCCTCTGCCAGTGACGGCAGCCAGCTCTCTGTTTTTGCCCTCCTTCTTCTTGACCAGGCTCTTTACGTCATTCCAACGTTTGTTTATTTCTCCTCTGTTCCTGGGCAGGGTCCCGACTGCATTGACCTGGTCTACGATCCGGTTCCACATTCTGTTTCTGGTGGCTAGTGGTGTGTGCTGGACCATGTTCCCATAGATTTGTGGGTACACCTTGATGATCTCGTCGACCATGACCGTCAGCTCAATGGGCGTGTACTTGGGCATTCTTTGTGGTGCCATGGTGTTTGTGGTGCTGGTGCGGTGTGTGTTGTGTAATGTGCAGGGGGTTTGTGGTGCAGGTGTTTGGTGGTGGTGGTGGTGGTGGTGGTGGTTGTGATGTGTGCGTTTCTGTGGTGTGCTGCTGTCCTTGCTGTGTCACTGTGTCCTCTCCTCTCCTCTCTGGTTTGCAATGTAGCAAGGGGTTGTGGTCTGTGGGAGTGCTGCTTTTGTACTCACCTATGTGGGTGTGTCCTCATGGTCTGTTGTTTTCAGGTGTGTTGTGTCTGGGGTTCTGGCCTTTGTATTTTTTGTTTGTCCGGGGGGGTGTTTTCGGGATGTGTACTGTGCTTGTGTATTTGTGCGTGCCTTGCTGTGTGGACTTGTTGGCCATGTTGTGTGCTATTGGTTTTGTGAGCGGATGGTTTCTGTGCAGGTACGTGGGCGCCATGGCTTCTGCTGTGTCGATTCTCATCGGCGTTGTTTGCGCTGGCGGGCGGTATATTTGTGGTTTTCCCGCGCTCATGGCGGTGCGATCGTAATTTCACGTGCGGTGTGTCGGCCGTGAGGGCGGGCGGTTTTGTGTTGTCGTGCGTGTTTCCGTCCGTGGCGGGCGGTTTGACTCCGACTCGGACGTTGGCGGGCGGTATTTTGTGTGATTTTTCCGCCGATGGCGGTTTTCGGTTTGTGTAATCGTAATGGCGTGGTCGGTGTTCAGACGGTGTGTGCGGGCGGATTTTTGCTGCTTCCATGCCTGGCGGATTTTTTTACGCCGGGTATCGTAATGGGCCCCTTAATTACAATTAAATTACTTCCCACCCTATTCCCCTATAAACCCACAACCCGCTCCGAATAATAAATTAATACAATTAACATAATTATCAATTAATCAATTAATACAAATGTATTACCAATTAATAAAAATTAATTACCAATTAATAATTAATTAACAATAAATTAATTATCAATACCAATAAATAAAAATAAATATTTTCTTAATTACAATTAAATTACTTCCCACCCTATTCCCCTATAAACCCACAACCCGCTCCGAATAATAAATTAATACAATTAACATAATTATCAATTAATCAATTAATAAAAATTAATTACCAATTAATAAAAATTAATTACCAATTAATAATTAACAATAAATTAATGATCAATGCCAATAAATAAAAATAAATATTTTCTTAATTACAATTAAATTACTTCCCACCCTATTCCCCTATAAACCCACAACCCGCTACAGAACTAAAACGCAAAATTAAATTAAAAATAATTAATAATTCCTAAAAATTAATATTTAATTTACTATAATTAAATTACTTCCTACCCTATTCCCCTATAAACCCACAACCCGCTACGGATTTAAATTACGCAAAAATAATTTTACATAAATTTCGTAACTTTAAAAAATATTAAACATACATTACAAAAATAATATACATTTTTAACTCATATACTAACATACAAAACACTTACAAAAATTCGATATTATTAAAAATTCGATATTTTTTAATGCCTATATTATGTACTTCTATATTTTGAAAATCGATATTACTTACCTTCATTTCGATATTATTAACCACTATATTATGTCCATTCAATATTATGTCCATTCTATATTTTGAATTCGATATTCTGTCCATTCTATATATTTTTTTCGATATTATGTCTATTTACCATAAATATTGGGGCCCTGACCCCAGAACTTTAGAACTCTTTTGTATCAAGAAACCTGCCAAGAAGAAGAGCTGGAGAATTTGTGAGGAGAGACTACCACTTTGCTGTGTGCTTTGCTGTGTTGGCCTGCAGTGGCTATTTCTGTCTTGGGCAGTGAAAGGACTGGACTGGTCTGGACTTTCTACATCTTATTTTCCTGAGTTTCTCCAAGGGCTTGAGGTAGAGCTTGCCCCCTATTCAAGAAGTCTCAGGGACAGCAAAGACTTCAAGTTCCTCTGCCTCCAGCACCAGGAACTGTGTATTTTGTGCCGAAACAGAAGAAAAAGCAACCCAATGCCGTCCGACGCCGCTGCTGGCTCCGTGACCTTAAGGCACCACAGAGGGCATTGCCGCATCTCGCACCCCAACCCTGGGCTCACTGATGCTGCCAACCGACGCCGTCACCGAGCCGCTGCTTGCACCGTGACCTGTGGGCACTGCACTTCGCACCACCTTGCATCACACCGCCACCCTGTCATCCCCGATGATGCCGCTCTTTGCTGAAATTGAAGCCGCTGCCTGCACCGTGGTTTGGGGGCACCGCTTGTAAGTTACACGACGCACCACCCCATCCCACACCGCAGCCTTGGCCAACCAACACCGGAGCCATCAACTCCAGTTCATCAGCCGATGACAGTGCTTCAATGATGACGACGTTGCTGCCTGAACTGTGACCTGCCAGCAGCGTGACGAGCACCGACCCACTTTGCACCGCAGCCCTGGTCTCACCAACATTGCTGCACACTGTCACCAAGCCGCTGCCTACACTGCAACCTGAGGGCACTGCACACTGCACCTCTGCACATCGCACCACAGCCCCGATGCTGGCGCTCCCACCTTCAACCGCACGGAGTTCGACCTGCAACGCGTGTGATTTCAAGGGCCCAATGACTCCTGCACCGACCTCTGGAACCAATGCCTGCCGACGCCGGCTCTTTGGAGCTCACCGCGAGGTCCCCAAAGCCCTACATTTCTTAAGGTGTTGTTTGCGGGTCTTCCCGACACCGTAGCTGGCCCGAGACGCAGTGGTCATCCTGAACTGTTGGATATGTTTGTTCACAATGCCATGCTAGCCCCGGATGGAGCTGTTGACTTCAAGGAGCTGTTTTTAAAGTCTATTTTTGCTTACTGAAATTTTTGAATAAATGTATGTTGTATTCTTATCGTTTTGGTCTTGTTTTACACCAATAAATATTGGCAATTTTTCTAAAACTGGTGTGGTGTCCTTTTGTATTGTTTTCACTGTATTACTGTGTGTTATGTGCAAATGCTTTACACATTGCATCTGAGATAAGCCTGACTGCTCATGCCAAGCTACCAAGGGGGTGAGCAGGGGTTATTTTAGAAGTGTAACGCCCTTATCCTGACTAGGAAGAAGTGTCACTACTTGGACAGGGTAACAAACTGCCAACTAGAGACCACCATTTCTAACATACATTATCTAGAATAATGTTAAAATCTCCTCCTAAAAAGATTGGAGAGTGGAAATTCAATAAAGCAGAATGAAGTTGTCTTAAGGGTATCTCTTCATCAACAATGGGCCCATAATGACTAGCTATACTGACCCAATCTTTCTGTACCATAACCTTGGCAATGGCCCAGTGCCCACCATCATCTGCCCTTCTTCCTACTACCTCTATACCTGCATTCGCACTCATTACAATTGCCACTCCTTTAGCGCACTGTGTCTGTTCTGTTGCAAGCACTTGCCCTACCCAGCTGTGCTTCTGCATTAGCTCTCTGCACCCAGTTCTCAACAAATAAGTTTCTTGCAGCAACATAACTTGTCTGCCACTATCCCTCAAATAGCTCAAAATCTGCCATTGTTTTCTTTGAATCCTGAGGCCATTCACATCCCAGCACAACATCTGTAGCACCTGTTTTCCCCCTTTTCTTTTACATACGCCCATCCTGACCAATTGGACTAAAAATACATTTTGGATGTTCTGTGATCCCTATAACCTTACAATGATAGCTCATTTATTCCCCCGATGCTCCGCCCCTAGTGCACCTCCGCCTAACCACAAACCACCCATGGAAACCCTCCCCTCTAAAGTCTTAGGCAGGTAGAAAGCCTCCTTTTTGAGCTCCCCCTCTACTGGCTGTCATCATATCATGTTTTGTACACTAAGATGCATTCCTAACTGACTTTAAATTTTGCAACTACACTGTTGATCGTATCCATTCTGCACTGCCAAATGGATTCCTTCTTCCCAAAAGGCAATTTGGAAGTGACAAAGAGAAGGTGTTTATTCTTTGTCACCTCAGCGATTAATATCTGGTTCTCCTCCTCATTGAAATTGACCTTTCTTTTCCTCTTCCCTTAGGCTTCTGTCTGGTCATCTTGGCTGGGGTTGTTGTCATGGGCCTCCATTTATGAGTCTTAGTGGTCCTGAAGAATATAGCATGTTACTACGCATGCTTTCACATCGCGTTCCTTTACAACGCGGCCGTTACAATGACCATGTTGTTAGAACGCAATACCTTTACAACGCAAGTCATTAGATCGACTTGCAGTAGGGGGCGCGCTGGACTTAGGAATAATATAATTTACTATTCCAACTCTAGCCTGCGCAACAGTAGGGAAGGTGTTGGAATAGTAAATTATACTATTCTTTATGTTAGAGCGCCCCCTACAGCAAGTCGATCTAATGACTTGCGTTGTAAAGGCATCGTGTTCTAACAATGCGGTCGTTGTAACGACCGCGTTGTAAAGGAACTGCGATGTGATGACTGCGTTGTAAACGCTGTCTCCCGGTCCTGAAGTGCAGAGGATTCCAATGCGTCATTTCTTCCAGCAAATGCATCGCTTTTTAAACTTCCCGTCATGCAACACACTCCTATGTGATGCAAAGCTGATTTGTGGCACTTTATGACACACAAATCAGTTTTGCGTCACATAGGTCGCAGTTGCGTTACGACACTGTGCAACGTTTTATTTTCCGATGCATCAGAATTTCTGACACACCTTCAGTTCATGCGATATGATGTGCCTTACCATGAATACGGCGCAGTCAAGTTGAACAGAAGTAATGCTTCGCAGCTCAACTTTTTGTGACACAACGTGCATCAATTCTCATAAATATGCCCTGGAGTCCAGAGTGGAGAGGTCACGTTTCATGTTAAAATTGCCCATCTGTTATAAAATAAGTTGTTGGAAAATCTCTCTGAGATGTCAGTGTTGGTTTTTAGGTTGGCCAATTTTATGAACATTACATCCCACCAAACCCTCCGTGCCATGGGCATGCTTAAACAATCCTTAAAGCTTGTTTGCCCTTATGAAACCTGTGTACCAGCGCCATGGTATCATAATTCCAGGGGAGGTAACAGGCGCAACGTCTCATGATGAATATGTAATCACTGTTTTATCCCAGGTCCCATGCATTTAGTTATCGTGATCACTGGTGGCATAGCGCATATTGATGGGAGTCATAATCACTGTATAAAGTCTAATTGTAACCTTGGTGGGACTGGTAGGGCCACCTATCTGTTCATCCCTATCTGTTTGTTGTTAAAACCCTGGTGGCAGTGGTAGGTGACACTCAGAACTCATGCAAGTGTCTTTTTACAGCAGACAATATGCTAAAGTATGCTTAATCACCATGTGAATCCATCCACAGAACAAGAGTTGCACCTGGGCACATGTAAATAGCCAAAATCACCCAACATGCATGATTCAAACTGTTGCTGCTTGTTGGAAAGTGGATTATTAGTAGTGATAAGTAGTGGCTTACCACTAGTAATAAGGCCACACACACAATAAAAGGTTTGGTTAGAGTCTCAATAAATTAATCCCTTGCTCAACCTTTAGTAGCTAGCAATGAGCAGGCAGGTTTAACTTAGGAGACAGGTGAGTAAAGCATTTAAAACACCAATACATCAAATAAGTAAGAAACAACACACAATAAAAATCCAACTCCAATTTATAAAAATAGATTATATTTTTATGAAAAAAATTAGACACCAAAAGTACAAAAATCCAATGTAGGGAACCAGAGATATGAATTTTTAAAGAATAAACACTTTCTAGTGCTTAAAAACATATAGCGCTCAATTGGGACACCTGGTCACGCTTGACCGTGACAAAGTCAAAGCTTGAGGCCAACCACGAGGGAGCCCTGGTCTAATACACTAAGGGGTCGATTCCGATTCGGGCCGGAAAACTCTCCGTCCGAGCCGGACCCGGAGAGATTTCCGACCGAATCGGACCCTGGCAGTCCGACCGAACGAGTACGATGCGCACGCATGCACTCGGACTCGAGTCGGTCGGACTCCCATTGAAGTCAATGGGAGCCGGTCGTACAACGCGTACGCGGGCTCCCATTGCCTCAATGGGTGCGAGGCGAAGAAGGGCACCCCCTACAGCGCGTACACGGCGAAGCGACTCGCGCCATACACGCACAGGTAGGGGGGACCCATGCGTCCCCCCTGTGTGTGACTCGCGCGGCTACGCGTACAGGGGGGTCCGACATGGACCCCCAAAGTCCGGCTCCAACAGCTGTTTCGAGCCGGACGGCGCGAGTCGATCGGACTGCTCGCGGTGCGCATCGTACTTGCCCGGCCGGGGAACGTCTCCATCGCGCAGTGCGAGGCGAGTCCGTGCGAGTCGGTCGGAGCGGTTCGGACCCGTGAACGAGTCGGTCGGCGATTTCGCGTGCGCTCGCATCGTACTTGCTCGGCCGGACGCCCGTTCGAATCGGTCGGGAAAGAGGGATCCGAATCGGATCCGGTTAAGCCGAATCCGATTCGGTGCGCTACCGGCCGAGATCGGAATCGGCCCCTAATAAGGAGGTCTCTGTCAAAATGTTACCTTCACACTTAGTCGTTTTTCTGGAGCTTTTTCTCTCGACGTCAAGCAAGGCACTTCGTCAGACCAGATTCAGTGCTGGTTTGCTGGCTTGAGTTTCTGTGAGGCCCCGCTCAAATCCTGGAGGTCTGGAGCTCCGGAGCTTTCAGCAGGATGCACCTGAAATCCAGACCAGGTTGCAATTGAAGGTAGCCGGCTTGACTCTCGATGTCGAATTGGTCCCCTTATATCGCTTTTTCCAAAGGTTGCTCCAAACTGCTCCAAACTTCTGAAACTTCTTCCTGAAGTTTCCCTTGAAGGTTCAACGTGTCCAAAACATGACTCCAAGGGTCTAAAATCTCCTAGAGGGTCCCTGGGAAGTCTGTACTACCATTCGCACAATGCACTTGGCCAAATCCTTAAAAGTCCACTGGACACACTCCAGGCTGGGGACTCTTGGTGGAGATGATGTAGGTGGGCTCTGTTAACCTGTAGCTTGCAGGGAGTCCACTCTTTGTACTTTCAGAGTCAGGCAAAGTCCTTGTTTAGCTGAAGCCCAAAGTGTGCAGCAGGTGCAGTCCTTCTGATTGTGGGCCAGGGGTTCAGCAGGGCACTCCTTCTTCTTGTCGCTCCAGGCAGCAAATCTGAAGAGCTATGCAGCTCTCCCATATTTATTCGCAGTTTCTAGACATCAAGCAGGGGGCACCCCTGACCAATGGTAAGCACAGTGCCATGAAGGTGTATAACCACTTTCTCCAAAGTGTAGCATTTTCTTGTCCCAGAAAGCACCATTCTCTCAAAATCTAACATGAAGAAAACCTCTCCAGAGGAGCTGGATCAGGCTAACCCAACCTACTGGTGTGGCTAATTTTCCTGAACACTCCTTTTCCAACCCTCTCTCTAACTTATTACTGGGGCTCCTGTGTGGCTGAGTTTGCAGGATGTGGGGGGTGGGGCTTGTGCTGTTCTAAAGTTTTATTCTCCCTTTGAAGACCAGTTTGGCCACAAAACCCCCCTTCCTGCTCTCTGCTCTGCAGCCTGTACTTCCCCACCTACATGAAAGCTATTGCTTTCCTGACAGGAGAATGTTCACCCCTCATTAAAGCAGCCTGGCTAGCATGTGGACAGGCCAGCCAATCAGGAAAGAACATCTGGAAAGCTGGATTATGGCTGACAGAAAAGAACATTTATTAACTTCTTTTCTATAACAGTTATTATAATTCTTACAGTGGTAAGTTGTTGGACCTATTGTAACTATTAATTTGATACCTTCCTGCTTAGCCCCACGAATCAACACTTACCTGGAGTTCCAGTGTCCTCATGCTTGAATGGCTTCCTGGTTCCTGTATCCCTGTAACATCAGCATACAGATCCCTGCGTTCAGTGCTCAATTTGTAAAAGAATAAGTGCAGCCTGCCGCGTGAATGCTTAGGTTGTTTCTAAACTGGTTGATGTATATTTGCAGTGCACCAGTTTTTGTGAATTATGTACAGTGGCCTCAAATGATGATATTACAAGAGGCCTCACTTGTTATTGTCTACATTTTTGGACAATTTAAACACTGAGTCAGACCTGCTAGAACTTGAGCATTTGACATGCAGGCTACATATAAGATGCACCAGTGAAAGCTTAACTCTCTGAGCTATCTTACACTTCAGAGTAAACACTCTATATCAGCCATTCCAGTGGTGTAGTGAGGATGCTAAGAGCCTATTGTAATCAAGGAAAGGGTCCACCATGTCCCACTTAGGTAGTAAAATACTGCAATAATTTGGGTGCAGAGGGCCCTAAAGAATCCTGGGTCTCAGTGCACTGTACCTGGTGCACCATTCAGTGCTGCACCCCTGATCATTCTTGTCCGAAGACATTGTATGGAAATATCCTGTCTTAACTCTAAGCTCTCATCTGCACACCCACCTTCAGTGAGGCTGACAGACAGTACAAATGAAGGTGGAGGGGCACAATATGTTGAAGGGGGAAGTACAAAGAAATAAACAATATTCAATCAAATATATGTACAGGTACTGAAGCGAACCTATATTGAAGGAACCAGATTGGAACTCTATAGTCCCCTTAATGGAGAGAAGGGGTGCCAATAGAGAGAGTAGAAAGCCCTAATGAGCTGTGGGCCCAAATGGAGGTAGTAGGGCCAAGGGCAAAAGGATAAAGAGGAGACATCAAATCAAAAAAGACAAGGACTTGAATGGACAGAGGAGGGATCTTCCTGGAGGCTGGGGGTAGGGGGGCAATGGAAAACGGAGAGAAGCAGAAGAGAGAGGATAGAGAATTCGACAGGATAGTGAAGAGAAAATGAAAGGTAAGATGAGAGGTAACTCCACTGCACTTTGAGTAGTCATTATCATTTTATTTTTCGCAGGTTCAGGGCAGGGCTAGAGGCACCGAGACAGGAGTGGTTTTCACACTACAAGTGTGCATGACTGCTTGGCCGGCCATCTTAGCCTGGCCAAACAGTCATGCACCTTTTGCATGTTCCCCACCAGGCTGCATTACACAGTCTGGTGGGGAACATGCACAGGCCCCCAGTCCCCATCTGAGAGACGACCAATCACAACGCTGAATTGCAGCGTTGTGATTGACTTCAGGGAAGCCAATCACTATGCTGCAATGCAGTGTTGTGATTAGCTATGGGGAGCCTGGGTGCTTCCAGGTTCCGGAATGGAGAAGCGGAGGAAAGACACAGAAAAGGTAAGTGGTATTTTTTTTTTAGTTTGTCCCCCCGCCACTTCTCTCCCCCGCTCCCCTCCACCCTCATTCCCTACCTGCCGCTACTGAAAGGGGGAAGAGTATAGAGCCCAGTGGAAGAAAGAAGTGATGCCACATAGAGAGAGGGGACGAATAAAGAAATGCGAGGGCCTGAATGTAAAGAGGAAAGAATCCCAACTGATCAAGGAGAATCTGAAGAGTGAGCCCACCTCGAGTGAGGTGCAAGCAGCATGGAGAGAGATAAAACAGTATGAATAAGAAAAGAGGAGGCTCGAAGACAGACTGAATGGAGGGAGAACCAGAGAGGGTAGAGTCCAGATCAAGAGTGACTAGAACCTTCGTAATAAGAGAGACATAACAAGAGATGGGTCCAAACCTGCCTGAAGAGAGAGTTCACAAATGGAGAGCGGAGAGAGCCTGAAAGGTGAGAAGAGAATCAGTATTAAGAGATCCAGACTAGAGAGTGTGTAGAGATGAGAGAGAGAAGCGAGAGACCCAGATTAGACGGAAGGAGGTTCTTGAAACAGGTAAGCAGAGGGCCTGAATAAAGACAGGGGAGCAGGAGTAAAGAGCAGGAAGAGCTTCAAGGAGTGAGGAGAGTTAGAATGGAAAAAAGATAACCTCTAAATGTGAGGGAAGAGCTTGACTGGAAAACAAGAGAGGGGCCAAATGGAGAGAAGAGAAAGCTCAACTGGAGGTAATCTGAAGAGGGCAAATGTACAGATCAAATTGTGGATAGAAAACATTCATGCTTAAGTCAATGCAAGCAGCACACAGGTACAAAGAGGAGGGTCACTTAGACCGAGAAAGCATGAAAGTTACAGTGCCTGCGGCTGTCTCGAATACCTCAAGGATAGTTTACAGCTGGACTGGATATGCAGCAAGCTTAAAGTCCACATTTCAGCTTGTTTCCTGCACATGCCCTGACTGCCAAATTTATCGTGCTCTTTCATAACCTTCCCCAGCCCAGCCCAGCTCAGCCATGAGCCAGCCCCCGGCTACAATTATCCAATGGGTAATTGTAGGATGCACCAGGCCCAGCGAATAACGAGTGAGACTAGAGTTAAATTAAGACAGAACTCCTTCAGATCACCGTAAAAGGCGAGAAAACATTGCGCTATATGTTGCCTAGTTACAGGATTAACTTGGGCCAGCCTAAAGATATACCAAGCAGGTCATCCAGCGAGGTACATATTTCATTTTATTTTGAATTCAGGACTACCACCTACTTGAGAAAACTTCTGTAGACCCGGCCAAGTAAAATAAGTGGCAGTGCTGAGCACTGGAACCCACCGGCTCATGTTAAGCACTGCCTGCATTGCCTGCGAAGTTGGCTTCCTGCTCCTGAACTTCCTGTGATGTCACCGTCGACGACTACCTGAATGAGCAAAAAACAACAGTAAAGAAGGACTTAGAAACGCCGGTATGATATTGAGACAGCTAAAAAACATGTAAAGGGGTTCTTATTCATTTAAGGATACAGACTGCAAAGGCACAAAATCTCCTTAGTCGATCGTGCAATCGCACAGTATTTCCATTGGAACATTAGTGCTTGTGGCTACTCGCACAAACTCTATATAGAGACATTGCTTTTTAAGACTCAGATGTAGGATATTAAAAACTCTGATATAGAGACATCTCTTTTTAAGACTCTGATGTAGAGACATTGGTATGTCAGCATTGTATGACCCACAGCATTGACATATCGGCAATGCCGGATTAAGGCATGTGATAAACAAAAGAATATGATACGCGACCAAGGCAGCAGTGAATGTTCATACAGAGAATGAAAAAACAACATATGGAGTGATAATATGTTAAAAAGCTGCTTGCTTGACCAACTGTTGGTATGACTCAGTGCATTGCATTTCCTGTGTATCCTATGTAACTACACAAGCGAGTTTACTCATCAGTAATACTCTGTGTTTGTTCTTTTTCAGATACGTACCAGCACAGAATAAAGTACCAGGAATCCAGTGACGCAGACCAGGATCTAGTATATCCGTTACTGTTTCTCTCTCTCTCTCTCTCTCTATCCCTCTTCCCTTTGGGGACTACTGCCAGTGCAGTGTTTCCACATTACTGCTACCTGCAGTAGTCCTCAGAAGCATTGGGGGACTGTCTTCGCCCAATCGGAACCTCCTGGGGGAAGATAGCGTAGGTGTAAAAATTACTATTCCGACTCCAGTGAGTGCAACAGTAGGGAAAGCGTTGGATAGCGTAGGGGTAAAAATTACTATTCCCACTCCAGAGAGTGCAACAGTAAGGAAAGCGTTGGATAGCGTAGGGGTAAAAATTACTATTCCCACTCCAGTGACTGCAACAGTAGGGAAAGCGTTGGATAGCGTAGGGGTAAAAATTACTATTCCCACTCCAGTGAGTGCAACAGTAGGGAAAGTAATGATTTAATATTTAAATAAAAATAAATTAATTATCAAAACCAATAAAAAACTAATTAAAAGTAATTACCAATTACAAAATATTTAATAATTAATTAAATATAAATACCAATAAATATTATTTATTAACAATTAATTACCTATTAATAATTAATCAACAACCAATTAATTTTCAATACCAAAAATGTAATAAGTAATAAAAAATTACCAATTAATAATTAATTAACAATAAATTAATCAATACACAAAAAGAATTTCAATAATTACTTAATTACAATTAAATTACTTCCCACCCTATTCCCCTATAAACCCACAACCCGCTCCGAATAATAAATTAATACAATTAACATAATTATCAATTAATCAATTAATACAAATGTATTACCAATTAATAAAAATTAATTACCAATTAATAATTAATTAACAATAAATTAATTATCAATACCAATAAATAAAAATAAATATTTTCTTAATTACAATTAAATTACTTCCCACCCTATTCCCCTATAAACCCACAACCCGCTCCGAATAATAAATTAATACAATTAACATAATTATCAATTAATCAATTAATAAAAATTAATTACCAATTAATAAAAATTAATTACCAATTAATAATTAACAATAAATTAATGATCAATGCCAATAAATAAAAATAAATATTTTCTTAATTACAATTAAATTACTTCCCACCCTATTCCCCTATAAACCCACAACCCGCTACAGAACTAAAACGCAAAATTAAATTAAAAATAATTAATAATTCCTAAAAATTAATATTTAATTTACTATAATTAAATTACTTCCTACCCTATTCCCCTATAAACCCACAACCCGCTACGGATTTAAATTACGCAAAAATAATTTTACATAAATTTCAGTAACTTTAAAAAATATTAAACATACATTACAAAAATAATATACATTTTTAACTCATATACTAACATACAAAACACTTACAAAAATTCGATATTATTAAAAATTCGATATTTTTAATGCCTATATTATGTACTTCTATATTTTGAAAATCGATATTACTTACCTTCATTTCGATATTATTAACCACTATATTATGTCCATTCAATATTATGTCCATTCTATATTTTGAATTCGATATTCTGTCCATTCTATATATTTTTTCGATATTATGTCTATTTACCATAAATATTGGGGCCCTGACCCCAGAACTTTAGAACTCTTTTGTATCAAGAAACCTGCCAAGAAGAAGAGCTGGAGAATTTGTGAGGAGAGACTACCACTTTGCTGTGTGCTTTGCTGTGTTGGCCTGCAGTGGCTATTTCTGTCTTGGGCAGTGAAAGGACTGGACTGGTCTGGACTTTCTACATCTTATTTTCCTGAGTTTCTCCAAGGGCTTGAGGTAGAGCTTGCCCCCTATTCAAGAAGTCTCAGGGACAGCAAAGACTTCAAGTTCCTCTGCCTCCAGCACCAGGAACTGTGTATTTTGTGCCGAAACAGAAGAAAAAGCAACCCAATGCCGTCCGACGCCGCTGCTGGCTCCGTGAACTTAAGGCACCACAGAGGGCATTGCCGCATCTCGCACCCCAATCCTGGGCTGACTGATGCTGCCAACCGACGCCGTCACCGAGCCGCTGCTTGCACCGTGACCTGTGGGCACTGCACTTCGCACCACCTTGCATCACACCGCCACCCTGTCATCCCCGATGATGCCGCTCTTTGCTGAAATTGAAGCCGCTGCCTGCACCGTGGTTTGGGGGCACCGCTTGTAAGTTACACGACGCACCACCCCATCCCACACCGCAGCCTTGGCCAACCAACACCGGAGCCATCAACTCCAGTTCATCAGCCGATGACAGTGCTTCAATGATGACGACGTTGCTGCCTGAACTGTGACCTGCCAGCAGCGTGACGAGCACCGACCCACTTTGCACCGCAGCCCTGGTCTCACCAACATTGCTGCACACTGTCACCAAGCCGCTGCCTACACTGCAACCTGAGGGCACTGCACACTGCACCTCTGCACATCGCACCACAGCCCCGATGCTGGCGCTCCCGCCTTCAACCGCACGGAGTTCGACCTGCAACGCGTGTGATTTCAAGGGCCCAATGACTCCTGCACCGACCTCTGGAACCAATGCCTGCCGACGCCGGCTCTTTGGAGCTCACCGCGAGGTCCCCAAAGCCCTACATTTCTTAAGGTGTTGTTTGCGGGTCTTCCCGACACCGTAGCTGGCCCGAGACGCAGTGGTCATCCTGAACTGTTGGATATGTTTGTTCACAATGCCATGCTAGCCCCGGATGGAGCTGTTGACTTCAAGGAGCTGTTTTTAAAGTCTATTTTTGCTTACTGAAATTTTTGAATAAATGTATGTTGTATTCTTATCGTTTTGGTCTTGTTTTACACCAATAAATATTGGCAATTTTTCCAAAACTGGTGTGGTGTCCTTTTGTATTGTTTTCACTGTATTACTGTGTGTTATGTGCAAATGCTTTACACATTGCCTCTGAGATAAGCCTGACTGCTCTTGCCAAGCTACCAAGGGGGTGAGCAGGGGTTATTTTAGAAGTGTAACGCCCTTATCCTGACTAGGAAGAAGTGTCACTACTTGGACAGGGTAACAAACTGCCAACTAGAGACCCCCATTTCTAACATACATTATCTAGAATAATGTTAAAATCTCCTCCTAAAAAGATTGGAGAGTGGAAATTCAATAAAGCAGAATGAAGTTGTCTTAAGGGTATCTCTTCATCAACAATGGGCCCATAATAACTAGCTATATTGACCCAATCTTTCTGTACCATAACCTTGGCAATGGCCCAGTGCCCACCATCATCTGCCCTTCTTCCTACTACCTCTATACCTGCATTCGCACTCATTACAATTGCCACTCCTTTAGCGCACTGTGTCTGTTCTGTTACAAGCACTTGCCCTACCCAGCTGTGCTTCTGCATTAGCTCTCTGCACCCAGTTCTCAACAAATAAGTTTCTTGCAGCAACATAACTTGTCTGCCACTATCCCTCAAATAGCTCAAAATCTGCCATTGTTTTCTTTGAATCCTGAGGCCATTCACATCCCAGCACAACATCTGTAGCACCTGTTTTCCCCCTTTTCTTTTACATACGCCCATCCTGACCAATTGGACTAAAAAGACATTTTGGATGTTCTGTGATCCCTATAACCTTACAATGATAGCTCATTTATTCCCCCGATGCTCCGCACCTAGTGCACCTCCGCCTAACCACAAACCACCCATGGAAACCCTCCCCTCTAAAGTCTTAGGCAGGTAGAAAGCCTCCTTTTTGAGCTCCCCCTCTACTTGCTGTCATCATATCATGTTTTGTACAATAAGATGCATTCCTACCTGACTTTAAATTTTGCAACTACACTGTTGATCGTATCCATTCTGCACTGCCAAATGGATTCCTTCTTCCCAAAAGGCAATTTGGAAGTGACAAAGAGAAGGTGTTTATTCTTTGTCACCTCAGCAATTAATATCTGGTTCTCCTCCTCATTGAAATTGACCTTTCTTTTCCTCTTCCCTTAGGCTTCTGTCTGGTCATCTTGGCTGGGGTTGTTGTCATGGGCCTCCATTTATGAGTCTTAGTGGTCCTGAAGAATATAGCATGTTACTACGCATGCTTTCACATCGCGTTCCTTTACAACGCGGCCGTTACAATGACCATGTTGTTAGAACGCAATACCTTTACAACGCAAGTCATTAGATCGACTTGCAGTAGGGGCGCGCTGGACTTAGGAATAATATAATTTACTATTCCAACTCTAGCCTGCGCAACAGTAGGGAAGGTGTTGGAATAGTAAATTATACTATTCTTTATGTTAGAGCGCCCCCTACAGCAAGTCGATCTAATGACTTGCGTTGTAAAGGCATCGTGTTCTAACAATGCGGTCGTTGTAACGACCGCGTTGTAAAGGAACTGCGATGTGATGACTGCGTTGTAAACGCTGTCTCCCGGTCCTGAAGTGCAGAGGATTCCAATGCGTCATTTCTTCCAGCAAATGCATCGCTTTTTAAACTTCCCGTCATGCAACACACTCCTATGTGATGCAAAGCTGATTTGTGGCACTTTATGACACACAAATCAGTTTTGCGTCACATAGGTCGCAGTTGCGTTACGACACTGTGCAACGTTTTATTTTCCGATGCATCAGAATTTCTGACACACCTTCAGTTCATGCGATATGATGTGCCTTACCATGAATACGGCGCAGTCAAGTTGAACAGAAGTAATGCTTCGCAGCTCAACTTTTTGTGACACAACGTGCATCAATTCTCATAAATATGCCCTGGAGTCCAGAGTGGAGAGGTCACGTTTCATGTTAAAATTGCCCATCTGTTATAAAATAAGTTGTTGGAAAATCTCTCTGAGATGTCAGTGTTGGTTTTTAGGTTGGCCAATTTTATGAACATTACATCCCACCAAACCCTCCGTGCCATGGGCATGCTTAAACAATCCTTAAAGCTTGTTTGCCCTTATGAAACCTGTGTACCAGCGCCATGGTATCATAATTCCAGGGGAGGTAACAGGCGCAACGTCTCATGATGAATATGTAATCACTGTTTTATCCCAGGTCCCATGCATTTAGTTATCGTGATCACTGGTGGCATAGCGCATATTGATGGGAGTCATAATCACTGTATAAAGTCTAATTGTAACCTTGGTGGGACTGGTAGGGCCACCTATCTGTATATCCCTATCTGTTTGTTGTTAAAACCCTGGTGGCAGTGGTAGGTGACACTCAGAACTCATGCAAGTGTCTTTTTACAGCAGACAATATGCTAAAGTATGCTTAATCACCATGTGAATCCATCCACAGAACAAGAGTTGCACCTGGGCACATGTAAATAGCCAAAATCACCCAACATGCATGATTCAAACTGTTGCTGCTTGTTGGAAAGTGGATTATTAGTAGTGATAAGTAGTGGCTTACCACTAGTAATAAGGCCACACACACAATAAAAGGTTTGGTTAGAGTCTCAATAAATGAATCCCTTGCTCAACCTTTAGTAGCTAGCAATGAGCAGGCAGGTTTAACTTAGGAGACAGGTGAGTAAAGCATTTAAAACACCAATACATCAAATAAGTAAGAAACAACACACAATAAAAATCCAACTCCAATTTATAAAAATAGATTATATTTTTATGAAAAAAATTAGACACCAAAAGTACAAAAATCCAATGTAGGGAACCAGAGATATGAATTTTTAAAGAATAAACACTTTCTAGTGCTTAAAAACATATAGCGCTCAATTGGGACACCTGGTCACGCTTGACCGTGACAAAGTCAAAGCTTGAGGCCAACCACGAGGGAGCCCTGGTCTAATACACTAAGGGGTCGATTCCGATTCGGGCCGGAAAACTCTCCGTCCGAGCCGGACCCGGAGAGATTTCCGACCGAATCGGACCCTGGCAGTCCGACCGAACGAGTACGATGCGCACGCATGCACTCGGACTCGAGTCGGTCGGACTCCCATTGAAGTCAATGGGAGCCGGTCGTACAACGCGTACGCGGGCTCCCATTGCCTCAATGGGTGCGAGGCGAAGAAGGGCACCCCCTACAGCGCGTACGCGGCGAAGCGACTCGCGCCATACACGCACAGGTAGGGGGGACCCATGGGTCCCCCCTGTGTGCGACTCGCGCGGCTACGCGTACAGGGGGGTCCGACACGGACCCCCAAAGTCTGGCTCCAACAGCTGTTTCGAGCCGGACGGCGCGAGTCGATCGGACTGCTCGCGGTGCACATCGTACTTGCCCGGCCGGGGAACGTCTCCATCGCGCAGTGCGAGGTGAGTCCGTGCGAGTCGGTCGGAGCGGTTCGGACCCGTGAACGAGTCGGTCGGCGATTTCGCGTGCGCTCGCATCGTACTTGCTCGGCCGGACGCCCGTTCGAATCGGTCGGGAAGAGGGCTCCGAATCGGATCCGGTTAAGCCGAATCCGATTCGGTGCGCCACCGGCCGAGATCGGAATCGGCCCCTAATAAGGAGGTCTCTGTCAAAATGTTACCTTCACACTTAGTCGTTTTTCTGGAGCTTTTTCTCTCGACGTCAAGCAAGGCACTTCGTCAGACCAGATTCAGTGCTGGTTTGCTGGCTTGAGTTTCTGTGAGGCCCCGCTCAAATCCTGGAGGTCTGGAGCTCCGGAGCTTTCAGCAGGATGCACCTGAAATCCAGACCAGGTTGCAATTGAAGGTAGCCGGCTTGACTCTCGATGTCGAATTGGTCCCCTTATATCGCTTTTTCCAAAGGTTGCTCCAAACTGCTCCAAACTTCTGAAACTTCTTCCTGAAGTTTCCCTTGAAGGTTCAACGTGTCCAAAACATGAATCCAAGGGTCTAAAATCTCCTAGAGGGTCCCTGGGAAGTCTGTATTACCATTCGCACAATGCACTTGGCCAAATCCTTAAAAGTCCACTGGACACACTCCAGGCTGGGGACTCTTGGTGGAGATGATGTAGGTGGGCTCTGTTAACCTGTAGCTTGCAGGGAGTCCACTCTTTGTACTTTCAGAGTCAGGCAAAGTCCTTGTTTAGCTGAAGCCCAAAGTGTGCAGCAGGTGCAGTCCTTCTGATTGTGGGCCAGGGGTTCAGCAGGGCACTCCTTCTTCTTGTCGCTCCAGGCAGCAAATCTGAAGAGCTATGCAGCTCTCCCATATTTATTCGCAGTTTCTAGACATCAAGCAGGGGGCACCCTGACCAATGGTAAGCACAGTGCCATGAAGGTGTATAACCACTTTCTCCAAAGTGTAGCATTTTCTTGTCCCAGAAAGCACCATTCTCTCAAAATCTAACATGAAGAAAACCTCTCCAGAGGAGCTGGATCAGGCTAACCCAACCTACTGGTGTGGCTAATTTTCCTGAACACTCCTTTTCCAACCCTCTCTCTAACTTATTACTGGGGCTCCTGTGTGGCTGAGTTTGCAGGATGTGGGGGGTGGGGCTTGTGCTGTCCTAAAGTTTTATTCTCCCTTTGAAGACCAGTTTGGCCACAAAACCCCCTTCCTGCTCTCTGCTCTGCAGCCTGTACTTCCCCACCTACATGAAAGCTATTGCTTTCCTGACAGGAGAATGTTCACCCCTCATTAAAGCAGCCTGGCTAGCATGTGGACAGGCCAGCCAATCAGGAAAGAACATCTGGAAAGCTGGATTATGGCTGACAGAAAAGAACATTTATTAACTTCTTTTCTATAACAGTTATTATAATTCTTACAGTGGTAAGTTGTTGGACCTATTGTAACTATTAATTTGATACCTTCCTGCTTAGCCCCACGAATCAACACTTACCTGGAGTTCCAGTGTCCTCATGCTTGAATGGCTTCCTGGTTCCTGTATCCCTGTAACATCAGCATACAGATCCCTGCGTTCAGTGCTCAATTTGTAAAAGAATAAGTGCAGCCTGCCGCGTGAATGCTTAGGTTGTTTCTAAACTGGTTGATGTATATTTGCAGTGCACCAGTTTTTGTGAATTATGTACAGTGGCCTCAAATGATGATATTACAAGAGGCCTCACTTGTTATTGTCTACATTTTTGGACAATTTAAACACTGAGTCAGACCTGCTAGAACTTGAGCATTTGACATGCAGGCTACATATAAGATGCACCAGTGAAAGCTTAACTCTCTGAGCTATCTTACACTTCAGAGTAAACACTCTATATCAGCCATTCCAGTGGTGTAGTGAGGATGCTAAGAGCCTATTGTAATCAAGGAAAGGGGTCCACCATGTCCCACTTAGGTAGTAAAATACTGCAATAATTTGGGTGCAGAGGGCCCTAAAGAATCCTGGGTCTCAGTGCACTGTACCTGGTGCACCATTCAGTGCTGCACCCCTGATCATTCTTGTCCGAAGACATTGTATGGAAATATCCTGTCTTAACTCTAAGCTCTCATCTGCACACCCACCTTCAGTGAGGCTGACAGACAGTACAAATGAAGGTGGAGGGGCACAATATGTTGAAGGGGGAAGTACAAAGAAATAAACAATATTCAATCAAATATATGTACAGGTACTGAAGCGAACCTATATTGAAGGAACCAGATTGGAACTCTATAGTCCCCTTAATGGAGAGAAGGGGTGCCAATAGAGAGAGTAGAAAGCCCTAATGAGCTGTGGGCCCAAATGGAGGTAGTAGGGCCAAGGGCAAAAGGATAAAGAGGAGACATCAAATCAAAAAAGACAAGGACTTGAATGGACAGAGGAGGGATCTTCCTGGAGGCTGGGGGTAGGGGGGCAATGGAAAACGGAGAGAAGCAGAAGAGAGAGGATAGAGAATTCGACAGGATAGTGAAGAGAAAATGAAAGGTAAGATGAGAGGTAACTCCACTGCACTTTGAGTAGTCATTATCATTTTATTTTTCGCAGGTTCAGGGCTGGGTTAGGGCAGGGCAGGGCTAGAGGCACCGAGACAGGAGTGGTTTTCACACTACAAGTGTGCATGACTGCTTGGCCGGCCATCTTAGCCTGGCCAAACAGTCATGCACCTTTTGCATGTTCCCCACCAGGCTACATTACACAGTCTGGTGGGGAACATGCACAGGCCCCCAGTCCCCATCTGAGAGACGACCAATCACAACGCTGAATTGCAGCGTTGTGATTGACTTTAGGGAAGCCAATCACTATGCTGCAATGCAGTGTTGTGATTAGCTATGGGGAGCCTGGGTGCTTCCAGGTTCCGGAATGGAGAAGCGGAGGAAAGACACAGAAAAGGTAAGTGGTATTTTTTTTTTAGTTTGTCCCCCCACCACTTCTCTCCCCCGCCCCCCTCCACCCTCATTCCCTACCTGCCGCTACTGAAAGGGGGAAGAGTATAGAGCCCAGTGGAAGAAAGAAGTGATGCCACATAGAGAGAGGGGACGAATAAAGAAATGCGAGGGCCTGAATGTAAAGAGGAAAGAATCCCAACTGATCAAGGAGAATCTGAAGAATGAGCCCACCTCGAGTGAGGTGCAAGCAGCATGGAGAGAGATAAAACAGTATGAATAAGAAAAGAGGAGGCTCGAAGACAGACTGAATGGAGGGAGAACCAGAGAGGGAAGAGTCCAGATCAAGAGTGACTAGAACCTTCGTAATAAGAGAGACATAACAAGAGATGGGTCCAAACCTGCCTGAAGAGAGAGTTCACAAATGGAGAGCGGAGAGAGCCTGAAAGGTGAGAAGAGAATCAGTATTAAGAGATCCAGACTAGAGAGTGTGTAGAGATGAGAGAGAGAAGCGAGAGACCCAGATTAGACGGAAGGAGGTTCTTGAAACAGGTAAGCAGAGGGCCTGAATAAAGATAGGGGAGCAGGAGTAAAGAGCAGGAAGAGCTTCAAGGAGTGAGGAGAGTTAGAATGGAAAAAAGATAACCTCTAAATGTGAGGGAAGAGCTTGACTGGAAAACAAGAGAGGGGCCAAATGGAGAGAAGAGAAAGCTCAACTGGAGGTAATCTGAAGAGGGCAAATGTACAGATCAAATTGTGGATAGAAAACATTCATGCTTAAGTCAATGCAAGCAGCACACAGGTACAAAGAGGAGGGTCACTTAGACCGAGAAAGCATGAAAATTACAGTGCCTGCGGCTGTCTTGAATACCTCAAGGATAGTTTACAGCTGGACTGGATATGCAGCAAGCTTAAAGTCCACATTTCAGCTTGTTTCCTGCACATGCCCTGACTGTCAAATTTATCGTGCTCTTTCATAACCTTCCCCAGCCCAGCTCAGCCATGAGCCAGCCCCCGGCTACAATTATCCAATGGGTAATTGTAGGATGCACCAGGCCCAGCGAATAACGAGTGAGACTAGAGTTAAATTAAGACAGAACTCCTTCAGATCACCGTAAAAGGCGAGAAAACATTGCGCTATATGTTGCCTAGTTACAGGATTAACTTGGGCCAGCCTAAAGATATACCAAGCAGGTCATCCAGCGAGGTACATATTTCATTTTATTTTGAATTCAGGACTACCACCTACTTGAGAAAACTTCTGTAGACCCGGCCAAGTAAAATAAGTGGCAGTGCTGAGCACTGGAACCCACCGGCTCATGTTAAGCACTGCCTGCATTGCCTGCGAAGTTGGCTTCCTGCTCCTGAACTTCCTGTGATGTCACCGTCGACGCACTACCTGAATGAGCAAAAAACAACAGTAAAGAAGGACTTAGAAACGCCGGTATGATATTGAGACAGCTAAAAAACATGTAAAGGGGTTCTTATTCATTTAAGGATACAGACTGCAAAGGCACAAAATCTCCTTAGTCGATCGTGCAATCGCACAGTATTTCCATTGGAACATTAGTGCTTGTGGCTACTCGCACAAACTCTATATAGAGACATTGCTTTTTAAGACTCAGATGTAGGATATTAAAAACTCTGATATAGAGACATTACTCTATAAGACTCCGATGCGGAATATTAAATACACTGATATAGAGACATCTCTTTTTAAGACTCTGATGTAGAGACATTGGTATGTCAGCATTGTATGACCCACAGCATTGACATATCGGCAATGCCGGATTAAGGCATGTGATAAACAAAAGAATATGATACGCGACCAAGGCAGCAGTGAATGTTCATACAGAGAATGAAAAAACAACATATGGAGTGATAATATGTTAAAAAGCTGCTTGCTTGACCAACTGTTGGTATGACTCAGTGCATTGCATTTCCTGTGTATCCTATGTAACTACACAAGCGAGTTTACTCATCAGTAATACTCTGTGTTTGTTCTTTTTCAGATACGTACCAGCACAGAATAAAGTACCAGGAATCCAGTGACGCAGACCAGGATCTAGTATATCCGTTACTGTTTCTCTCTCTCTCTCTCTCTCTCTCTATCCCTCTTCCCTTTGGGGACTACTGTCAGTGCAGTGTTTCCACATTACTGCTACCTGCAGTAGTCCTCAGAAGCATTGGGGGACTGTCTTCGCCCTGTGGTACTGAAAATTCTGGACCTGTGTCATTAACATCATTGTAACATGACGATTTTGGTATCAGCAGACCGGTAATGACAGGTATGTTATATCTGAGTATTTGCGTCATATTCGAGTGACGGGATCACTCTAATATTAACGATTCCCTTGTGAACCCTCGGGTTCCATTTTGTGTACGGCAGCCATTTTGTGGTTGCCCTCACATAAGGCAATGACTAAAGCCAAAACGCGCCTTAGGGGACACGTACACTTTCAGTGACCTGGGCAAGCTGACTCCACTGTCCAGAGCCAGAACCTGTTCGGCCAGTTTTAGTTCCTAGTGGCCGATCGAGATTAGGGGCCCAGGTGCAGCATGCCATAAACCCTTCATTGCACACATCTATATCTAAATCTTATTCACACCTGTCACTGCTCTTTCTTTATGACCTGCTTTACGAGGAGGAGGTGCCCGGTTTTATTAGGGGTCCAGATTATATCTGTTGCAGGTGTTGGGCCTCACTGGGTATTTGGTTGTGGGCTGGACAAACTGAAAATGGGCTTGTCATCATGAATCTGTCTTTTCTTTTGTTGTAAGAAATATGTGAATGACCCACTGTAAAAATAAGGAATGTTTGCCTAAAGCATAATATTCTGTATAAAAGAGATAGCTGGTTTCCATGAGAAAGCAGTCTCCTGAGAACATACACATTGTTGTACTTCTAGGATACCTGTTGCTGGCTGCAGCCAATAAATTGATCTTTGAAGCCACCAAGAAGACTCTGTGTTTCTGTAGTCTGAGACAGGAAGAACTCGAGGTCATTGGGTGTGTTCCCTGGCACCGCTGGGTCCAATAAAACCCAGTACTTCAATTGGCGCCCAACGTGGGGCGATTTCAGCGGTACCGGTCCAAGCCAGAGGTCGTGAGGAGCTTCGTGTAAAATTCTGGAGGAAGGCCAACCACTTCATCGACCCCTGTATGTCGTTCGTGGTCCGAAAGTCTTTGCTGCGAGGTTCCCCGCGTCCCGACGGCTACGAAGGACTGCTGCCCTGACTATCGCCCTGTCTTGGACCCTTTTATGATTTGTAGAGCGAGACAATAGAGCGAGTCTTCTGGTGACGTCATCGATACCTCAGTTAAGTATAAGTGGAGCGTCTCCCAGTCCTTAGTCTTGGTTCTTAGTTTTGGGTATCCCATGGGATCTTTGATTTGTTAGGATCTTTTGATTTGGAACTTGCAAGTACCAAAGCCGAAGGACTCGTGTATTCACGAGACTGTCGTATTCGATAATCCTTTGAAGTTTGAAGCTAGACTAGTGAGCGAAGATGCCTGGTCTTAGCAGACTTGGAAATTTGTTTTGTCTTGGTTGTAATAGGGATTCCCGATTGGAGGACTCGTGTCCGGTTCCTCCAATTGGAACTCCAACCTATGAGCTCTACATGAAGCATGGAGTGGGCCCTATCACGTATAATAACGTATGGGTTAGGTACACAAGGAAAGATGGTGTCCTAAAGTGGCCCCAATATGGTAGTTTTGACACCGAAATTCTGGATAATTTAGAGGTTAGACTTTTTAAGAAGAAAGCCCGGCCGGCGATGTTTGACTCTTTCGCCTATGGCGAAAAGAAGCCAAACAGAAAGAAATTAAATTAGTAAAGAAGAATAAAAGAGAAAAGGGTATTTCAATAATGCAAGCTGCTTTGCAGTATAAGGATGATGAAGAGGAACAAGCGAGTGAACAGCTGCACAGGCAACGTAAATTGGCAATTGATAAATGTTATCCAGTTTTGCCACCTCTTCAGCAAGATACAGTGAAGGAACTTGAGAAGGATCCTTTAATGTCTCATTTGTTGAATTCACCACCTCCTTATGCGCAGAGTGCTACAGCACCTCCGCAACCTTTAGTTGTACAACCCCCAGTTGTTGTACCTCCGGTTCTTCCACAACCACCAGCTGTTTTTCAGTTGGCACCTACTACTATGGCGCAGCCCCCTCAAGGGCTGCCACCTTTACTACCTGTTCCATCTTTACTTCCTATGACTTTGCCCCCTGCATCTATTTCCCTCCACACTATCCCTTCTGACACTGCCTCTGCATTTGCTTTGTCTCCTCCTGTTTTTCCTCCTGTTCATTTGTCAACTTCTCCTTCTGTCCGACAGAGAATGACAAACACTGTTACTAGTATTTTGTCTCCTTTCTTTGGGTCACCGACTACGACCCCCGTTTTAGAGCGTAAACAATTGCGTAGCCAATTGCCCGATTCTAGAGAGAAGGGAGTATTGGATCATTTAGCGCATAAATGGGTCACTGACCCTACAAGATATGAGTTAGAGTCTGTTATGGATGTCTTCCACCAATGGCAAGCACCGAAACAGAGATATGTTTTTGACAAAATGTGCGAAGTTCTTCTTGAAAGATTAAAAGATTGTGATATGGAGGCCAATCCGCCTGAGTTGTGTCGTGTACGGTTTGAGTTTTCCAAAGGCACGATTGTGGGTTCCGATATTGAGAAAGCAGTTGCGACATTATTATCATTTAGGAGTGAGGGTATTTCTCGACTGTTGTTTGAGCCAGAACCCTCTGTTAAAAGGAAGGTCAGACAGTATCCCATGAGAGAAGTTCCCCCAGTTTGGAAAGAAGGAGACCTAAATGCTGTTCCACCTATTCAGCCTCATTTTCAACGTGTGTGGGTACATGTTCCATGGAAGCGAACTGAAGTCCTGGCTCTTAAGCAGACTCTACCCGACCCCCGTAAAAACCCTGCAGGTTATTATAAGGAATTATCACAGACTGCAGACTCCTGTGTTATGAATTTAGCTGATATAGACATGTTGTTTGGAAATGTGGTCCCACAGCCTTTATGGAGAGTGATCCGTCACACGGATCATGCGCCGGAGTTAGGGGACACATGGATTAATATCAATGCGGCAAATGACAGACAAGTAGGCGGTGCTAAACCAGAGCCTTTAGTAGCAGACCTCCCTGGTAGGATCGTTACTTACATGAAGACTTTGATGCCTGCAATGCGTGTAAATTGGGATAAATTGTCTGCATGCAAGCAGAAGAAGGAGGAAAGTGTATCTGACTTCTTCACTAGGTTTGAAGAGACATTTATCGACCACAGTGGTCAGGATATGAGTACAGAAGGTGGTCAAAGGTTGTTTGTTGACAAGTTTGTGCATAATTTGCTTCCCGAATTGTGTAAAAAATTGAAAGATTCAGAGAGTTCTTGGGCCGTTTCCTCTTCAGCACAGATATTGGCTACTGCACAATACTACGAAAATAGAGATAAAGATGAGAAAGATAGAGCAGACAAGAAAACTAAAGAGTTAAAAACAAAGGTTCTTTTACAACAAGCGTATCCGCCTCGTAGTAATCAGCGTGACTATCAGCAACCTCAACAGTATCAGAGGAATTCGCAAAGGTTTGAGTATCCTCAACAACGTGCTCTGATAGGCCCTAACCAATGTTCATATTGTAAGGAAGAAGGTCATTTTAAATATAATTGCCCTATTTTGTTGCAGCGTATGAATGGTATTTCTGGCGCAAGAGGTCGAGGTGTTCCACAAGCACCTAGAGCTAGAGGACGCGGAAATTTCACCCAGAACGCGCGCCCATTTCCTCCTCAAAATTCAATGAATAGTTTTGATCAGCAGAATAACGCGTCTGGTAGGACGACTCAGTACTATGCTGATGACTACTATGCAGAAGGTGAGAGTATGGAAGGTGATGATTGCTAGGAAAGCCATAGACAAAGAGAGGGAGTTGTTTCAGTTCCAGTAGATCAGAGTGGACCTTATATTGAGGTGATTACATCAGGTGTGTCAGAGCCTTTTCTGTTGGATACTGGTGCTACAAAGAGTTCTATTATGCACTCTAAATTCCCTGGCGCACCTTTGTCTGGCGAAACTAATGTTTCAGTAGGTTTTTCTGGCGCCCCGGTTAGAAACCCGATTTCTAGCCCTATGTCTCTTTCTGTTGGACCTTGTGAAATCGAAGCACCACTTATTCTAACGACAGGTTGTGGTGAGAACTTGTTAGGATTGGATCTGCTGAAAAGATTGTATGCGACATTGTATTGTTCTCCTTCGGGAGTACAACTCACATTAGGTAAGACAGTGGTTTCACCAATATATTTGTCAAAGGACAAACTTCCAACAGAATTGTCGTTTCTCCCTGATATTCTTTGGGCTACTGGTCCCAATGATGTAGGTCTTTTGGAAATACCGCCATATGTTGTAACGTTGAAAGCCAATGTTAAAATGCCGCACATTCCCCAATACAAGATCTCTAATGAAGGTGAAAAAGCGTTGCTAGCGATCATTTATGATTTGATTGAGAAAAATGTAATTGAAGAGACAAGAGGTAATGTTTGCAATAGTCCTGTTTTACCTGTCTTGAAGCGTACTGACTCTTCTCAGCCACCTGTTTACAGGTTTGTGATTGATCTTAGAGAGGTAAACAAGATAGTTGTGCCACAGTTTCCAGTCGTTCCCGATATCACTGCTTTACTGACAATGATTCCAGCCTCAGCCACTTGGTTCTCGGTGATTGACTTGAAGAATGCTTTCTTCAGCATCCCTATTGCCGTAGAGAGCAGAGATATTTTTGGATTCTGTTTAGGAGGCCGAAGCTTCCGATTTCAGAGAGCTCCTCAAGGTTTTTGTGAAAGTCCTTCTATCTATAGTCAGGCTCTGAAGTCTCAGCTTGACACTCTTGTGTTACCTGATGGCGCTACCCTTCTACAGTACATCGATGATTTGTTAGTTGCTGCAGATACTAAGGAGATTTGTAAAGAAGCCACTTTGTCATTGTTGCGTCATTTGTCTGATTTACACCACAAAGTGTCTCTTTCCAAGTTACAGTATTGTCGACAAGAAGTGACCTATTTAGGTCACCTCTTATCGAAAGAGGAAGAAGATTGACCCCAGAAAGAATTCAGGCAATTGCAAAATTAAGTGTGCCAATGACACAGAGAGAAGTGCGTGCTTTCTTAGGTATTACATCCTATTGCAGACAATGGATACCGAATTTTTCATTGATGGCTAAACCTTTGGTAGCATTGACCTATAAAGACACGCCGAATCCCCTTCCTTGGTCCGAAGATTGTCAGAAAAGTTTTTCCGAATTGCGTGATGCATTGTGTTCGGCTCCTGTGTTGGGTACCCCGACTACAGCAAGCCCTTTACGCTGTATGTCCATGAGAGAGAAGGATGTGCATTATCAGTGTTAACACAGTCTTTTGGGGACAAGCAACGTCCATGTGCATATTTCTCGTCGATTTTGGACCCGGTAGCTAGAGCGTTGCCGAGTTGTTTGAGAGCCACAGCGGCAGCAGCTGTTTCTATTCGACAGTCTGCTGGTTTGGTGATGAATAATACGCTGGTCGTGATGGTCCCACATGCAGTGGATATTTTGTTAAACAGGACCAAGACACAGCACTTAACTAGTGCTCGATTGTCAGGTTACGAGTTGACACTTTTAGCGAGCCATGTGCACATAAGAAAATGCAACACGCTGAACCCAGCTACATTGTTGCCAATTATAACAAAGACAGATGTTCCGGAACAGCATGATTGCTTTCTTAGGACAGAAGAAGAAACGAAAGGGAGAGTAGATCTTAGGGACACTCCTCTTGTAAAGTGTGATGGTACCTTATGGGTGGATGGGTCATGCTTCAAGCTTCCGAATGGTGATACGACTGCGGCATATGCTGTCACGACTTTACATACGATTGTTGAAACTGCACGTATCCCACATAATTCAGCTCAAGCAGCAGAGTTGACTGCACTTATGAGAGCGTGTGTATTATCAAAAGGAATGAAAGTGACCATATATACCGATAGCCAGTATGCGTTTGGTGTGGCCCATAGTTTTGGACGCTTGTGGAAGGAACGTGGGTTCCTCACGTCTCACGGTATGAAAATACAGCATGGTCAATTGGTGAATGAGCTCCTGGAGTCACTTACTTTGCCATTGCAAGTCGCGATTGTGAAATGCAGTGCACATAAGAAGATCACTGACGACGTTGGTCGCGGTAATATGTTTGCTGATGAAGTTGCGAAAGAAACAGCAAGAGATGTGGTGAGTCGAATGTATGTTGCGGGCCCTGCAAGATGGATTGGTGACGTTGGAATGTGTGAAGATACGATAGAGAGTGTGAAGTCCATCCAAGCTGAAGCTACGGAGAAGGAATTAAGTACGTGGAGAGAGAGTACGGGTAAATTGGATGCAAATGGTTGTTGGGTTGAATTGTCGGAGCATCAGCGATGGTTGTTACCCGATACATATGTGCTTGCAGTGGTTACAATGGCACATGGGATGGCCCACATCAGTGTGAAAGGAATCTGTAAGTTATTGGCTCCAGTGTGGCAAAATGCTGGAATTCCCAAATGTGCAGAGAATGTGGTCAAAAATTGTATGGTTTGTTTGAAATACAATCCTGGTAAGGGAACCCCAACTCCAGCTGGTCATTTTGCGCCTCCAACGTATCCGTTCGAGGTTTTGCAGCTAGATTTCATCCACATGGAGAGGTGCAACAATTTGAAATACGTACTCATTGTTGTTTGTGCCTTTTCAAGATGGGTAGAGGCATATCCTCTGAAAGATAATACTGCCTTGTCCACAGCGAAAGCCCTTCTCAAAGAGTTCTTCCCTAGGTTTGGTTTGCCGAGAATGGTGTGGAGTGATAATGGGGGTGAATTTGTGGGTCAAGTGATGAAACGAGTGTGTGAAGGTTTAGGAATCCGGCAGAAATTTCACGCTGCAAATCATCCCCAATCAGCTGGATTAGTTGAGTGCTATAATGGCACTCTTAAACTAAAACTGGCCAAGATACAAGCAAGCTCTGGCCTTAAATGGCCTGATGCGTTGCCATTAGCACTGTTGTCAACTAGGATGACCGTACATTCCCGAGTAGGACTTAGTCCTCATGAGATAGTGTTTGGTCGCCCGGCTAACATATGGGGAGTGCCGAGGCCAACGAAATTCAGCGAGATTGAACACCCTGTACTGCTTGATTACTTGCATGATTTGACGGCTAAATTGCGTGTTTTACACCAACAGGTTCATAATACACTGCCTCAGGCTTCTAAAGATCCAGGGCATGCAATCAATCCCGGATCGTGGGTGTTAATCAAGAACTTTCAGCGGACAAAGAACGATCAGCCCCGCTGGATTGGCCCCTATTTGGTGATTTTGTCCACAAGATCTGCAGTGCGAGTACAAGGGAAGAAAAACTGGATCCACGGCGTACACTGTAAGAGGGTCCCTTTGCCTCTACCATATGACCGGTGGGTCCAGGAGGGAATTGCTGACTCGGAAACTGAAACAGTGCCTCGTTTTCTGCCTTTTAGTGACGCACGCGTCACAGGGACAAATTCTGAGCGAGAAAGTGACGATCTTCTCCAAAGAGCAATACCATCACCACTTCGATTGGACACTACTGAGCCTGAACTTTTGTTTTGCGACCAGACATTGCCTGGAAAAAGCCGTTATAACTTGCGACCGAGAGTCATGGACAAATAAAATGACATTTTGGTCCTCCCATCCGAAAACCTGTTTTTGAACCACCATCCGGGTTCAGCTGTAGGGTCGTGGTGAAAAGACTTGAGTGTGTAGCCTGCGGACACAAGGTCTACGGGTCTGGTTTGTTCTAGGGCGTTCCCTGGGACATTCAGAAACACTCTCAAGTGAAGAAAACCAACCGCCGCGAACAGCACGTTAGAGGATGGAGCCTTTTCAGATGGAGAGACCTGTTGAAAGAATAAGTTTCAAGAGGAAAATATGTGCAACCATGAGCAGAAAATGTTTTCTAATTATGTGTCTTTGTATTTTACTTAGTCTAATGATGTCTTTAGTGGGGTATATCATATTCTCTTTTCAAGTGACATCTGCACCCACTGTACAGCCCATGCCTTCCTCTACTATCTCCTCACATTCTTTTCACCCTCTACCTGAACACGAGTCCGTTAGAAGATTAGAGTTTATGAACAACTCCTTTGTTCAGCTCTTACACCAACACCAGCTAGTAGTGAACAGAACCAACTGTTGGGTGTGTGGCCTTATGCCTCATACTACTGAGAAAGGTATTCCCTACCTAGTGCTGCCATTCAGCTACAATGGTTCTGTGTGGGCATACCGAACGATGTTCATCTATGCTCGCGAAATCCACCCCCTACGTTCCGTCAAAGACAACCCAAAGAATAGTGCTCTAGTTAAGGGGATAGTCGACATGATAAGGGGAACTAGTTCCTACGAAACTATCCCGGAAGATGAGACACTAGCGTATATTGGATGGAACGTGACTGGATATGGAGCGAGTCTGAGCGAGAACCAGCAAGCAAAAGATCCGCTCCAATTTGGATTGTACCCCATCAGGGTCATCTATGTCTGCAAGGTAATGGCAAGAATCCAAGAGCTCAGTTAGGGAAGAGTATCTGCACTGAAACGTATATTTTTGCGTCTCAGACTTCCCCTTTGTTCTTAGCAGCTAGGGGTACCTACGTTATCTGCCATGATAGGGCCTACACGTGGTTGCCCCCTGACTTCTCGGGCACATGCTTCGTTTCATTCCTGTTGCCTCCCACCTACACAGCTGCGGCAGATTACCATAAGATAAGAAGAATTAGGGGTGTCTTCAGCAAGGAAGACACTGCAGGACAAGAAGCGGGAGACTTCTTTAGGGGTTTTCTGCCGTTCTGGGGACCTATGGCTAACAACAGGAATGTGAGGCAATTGACGCGAGTGGTTGAATCCACCATAGTCGAAACTGTCGGTGCCCTTAATAATTTGACTGCTGAGCTCCAGTCGGACCGCCTTATGACCCTGCAGAACAGGGTCGCGTTAGACATCATACTTGCAGACCGTGGTGGGGTATGTAGAGTGATCCAATCCAGTTGTTGCATTTTCATTCCAGATAACGCTCCAACAGTGTACCAGGCCATCTCCAAACTACATAGGATCTCTGAATCCATCCATATAGATGAAGGAGACTGGTCGTTGATGGGATGGTTCTGGGAACTGTTATCCACCTGAGGATGGAAAGTTCTGATGGTCATTGGGATACTTCTAGCCATCCTTTTCCTGTTTTGTCTGTGCATACAGTGTGTTCCTGCCATATGCGGCCTATGTGTTACATCATGTGTAAGGAAACCTGTATCAAGGGACGAGCTAAGTAATAGGATGATGCTACAGCAACATCTCAATGAATTCATGAACGTAGACCTAGACTCAGATTAGCATGAGTGTAAGTAAATTGCCTATGTAAGGGCAAAAGGAGGGTCTGTGGTACTGAAAATTCTGGACCTGTGTCATTAACATCATTGTAACATGACGATTTTGGTATCAGCAGACCGGTAATGACAGGTATGCTATATCTGAGTATTTGCGTCATATTCGAGTGACGGGATCACTCTAATATTAACGATTCCCTTGTGAACCCTCGGGTTCCATTTTGTGTACGGCAGCCATTTTGTGGTTGCCCTCACATAAGGCAATGACTAAAGCCAAAACGCGCCTTAGGGGACACGTACACTTTCAGTGACCTGGGCAAGCTGACTCCACTGTCCAGAGCCAGAACCTGTTCGGCCAGTTTTAGTTCCCAGTGGCCGATCGAGATTAGGGGCCCAGGTGCAGCATGCCATAAACCCTTCATTGCACACATCTATATCTAAATCTTATTCACACCTGTCACTGCTCTTTCTTTATGACCTGCTTTACGAGGAGGAGGTGCCCGGTTTTATTAGGGGTCCAGATTATATCTGTTGCAGGTGTTGGGCCTCACTGGGTATTTGGTTGTGGGCTGGACAAACTGAAAATGGGCTTGTCATCATGAATCTGTCTTTTCTTTTGTTGTAAGAAATATGTGAATGACCCACTGTAAAAATAAGGAATGTTTGCCTAAAGCATAATATTCTGTATAAAAGAGATAGCTGGTTTCCATGAGAAAGCAGTCTCCTGAGAACATACACATTGTTGTACTTCTAGGATACCTGTTGCTGGCTGCAGCCAATAAATTGATCTTTGAAGCCACCAAGAAGACTCTGTGTTTCTGTAGTCTGAGACAGGAAGAACTCGAGGTCATTGGGTGTGTTCCCTGGCACCGCTGGGTCCAATAAAACCCAGTACTTCAGCCCAATCGGAACCTCCTGGGGGAAGATTTACAAGCCCCTTGCGCTGCCAGTACGTCACTTTATGTTACGCACTGACAGCGCATTTCCCTGCCCCATATTTACAAGGACAGGAAAAGCCACCATATGGCCCCTTTACACGCAGCATTTTGTGTGAAAGGGGCGTTCCATGGGTGTTGCTGTGGGTGTTCCTACGCAACACCCATGGAACGAGACACATTTCCAGATTTACGAGGATTCGTAAACCTGGAAATGCGTCAGTATGCTACGCCACCCTAGGAGTGCCGAAGGGAGGCGCAACGAGAATAAATGTTTTCATTTCTCCTCGTTTTTTTCCTCTTTCAATGCGTGCTGCGTTCTACAGCACGCATTGAAAGAGGAAAATGCCTGTAGTGATTGTTTTTGTGCAGGAAGGTGCCCCTTCCTGCACAAAAACAATCTCCCCGTGGCGCAGGCATCCTTGCACCATGGTGCAAATGGTGCCTGCGCCGGCGCATGGCAGCTGTTTGTGCGCCAGCGCAGGGGAGAGCACAGGAATGCGACATATCATTGTAAATATGTCACATTCCTGTGGTCTGAAAGTGCCGCAGCGTGGTGCAGCCAAAGGGCTTGCGGTGCCGCGCTGCGGCTCTTTCTTGTAGATCTGCCCCCTGGAGTTTTCAGGTCGGTGGTTCGCAATAGCCAACTCCTGCAACCTACAGCTATAGATTGGGGTTAATATATTTAATACTCCTGTTCCTCACTGGCAGGACACAGACAGCTATTTTTTCTTTTAATCAGTGACATAGGAAGATGTGACTGCCAACCCCCAGATGGCCGAACTCCCTGTCTTTCAATAGCAACTTAGCAATTATTTGGAAACTTTGAATTCCTAGCTTTCAAATGAACCAGATTTCATGAATTAACACCAACAAAGAGTTTGATAGAGAATTAAAACTCAATGCCAACAGTAAGAAAATGGGGTTATTATTTGCAACGAATGTGTATCCTCCTCAGTAACAAAATCTCATCTTCTCTCTACTACTAAGTACTCCTTTGTAGCACTTGACTCTCTCATGGTAGCATGGCAGAGCAGTCCAGGGTCTACTCAGCGAGGTGGTCCGGGCTAGCAACCTAGTCCTCAGCTGCACAGCATTTATTCTTCTGGTGGGATACTGCAGCCCCCAGTAGTATTTAATTCAGACCTCCTGGCCTCTACATGTGCTTCTGCTTCAAGGAACATCATTATCACTGCTCACCCTCAGACAAGTGGAGCTCAGGGCCTGCTCTTCTGCTCTTTAGCTCCTCAGCCAGAACCTATCTCATGTCTGGGCTCACCGCATGTCTCCTGGGCCTTCCACAGCAGCACCTCCAGAGCCCCAAGGCGGAGTACCCTCCATGCCTGCACTCTCCAGTATACAGTATACAGTCACCTGTATGTGAGCAGGAGTCATTGTGTCTCCTTTGGGGGCCATACACCTAAAAGGATAAGTCGTTAGAAGATCCAGAGGAACTATCTAGGGTCCACTAGCAGATAATCTCTCAGTTGTCACTGAGGGAGTGCAGGAGGACGAGTACCACTAGTCCTGGAGAAATAAATCCTAGTTCTTGGGTGTGATCTGAAGTCATTAGCCCTTCAGTCTTCTTTTCCATTGGGAGTCAGAAGTCCTCTAGTTCATCTCTGCAGTAAGAGTTAAGCGCGTTTGAGTCCTTTTTCTCAGGAGTCAAGTGTCTTTTCTCTTCCAGCTGGACATTCTTCTCATGTAGTTTCCCCCAGGTTCAGAATGTTCTCAAAAGTCTCTCTCTTGTGCAGGGGTTTTTAAGTGGGAGTGGAAAGTTTCAAAAAGTAGACACCTATGCCCAATCCTAGAATGACACATCATCGCTTCAAACCTAATGCATTACATTTTGAGACTTGTTAAGATCGTCCCTTTAGGTGGTCTGTTAAAAGACATTCTCTGAGAGCCCAGGCAACGCCACTAACTGTCACAGTTGCCTCGTCCCTTCCCCCCAAAATATCAAAGCATAGCCTATCTTTTGACTGGCTGCAGAGGTCTGACAGCCCACTTTTATTTCTGTGGGTTTGAGCCTTCCCAGTCAAGGTGTAATGTGAAAAGTAATTAGCCCATTCAGATTCTGTGTGCACCCATTCCTCTGCCAAGAATAGTCCTAATCACTGGCAAATGCCCTATTGTGTGGGGGAACTATTGATTCTCCTCCATGCCAGCAGAGCAAGTAACGTGGCCCAGCAGGATGATTCAAAGCCAGACTGTAATTAGGAGCTGAGTCAAAGAAAAATTATAAATCTTGATGTGCCAGAAGGAGAGCAGATATGGGGAAAGTGAAAGTCCTTGTCTGCCTAAACATTTGTGCGTCAAGTGCTTCTCTAAGCCCAACTAATGTGATAGTGTACAATACAGTGAAGTATTCCTTTTTAGTAAATCGCCACAGTTGCATATGTTCAGCTATGACCTTATCTGTAAAGGTGGACATGGTGGTTAGCACTTCTAATCTATTTCAACAGAGTTTACAGTGAGAAAGACTCAGCTGGTGAGACTAATGCAGCAACATTCCAAAAACCTGGTATTCTAAAAATCAAACATCAAGGTGGTTAAATGGGTCTGAACCAATTTCTCACATCCACCAGTCTAGACAGGCCATTCACATTCCAAAATGTCAACTTAAAATATTCAGCTATTTTTGGTGTGCTAGGATTAATCGGAGAAACCATTGAAACACTCCTGATTCCAGTGCTGTGCTTGGATAGCAAGGATCTGCTAAATATATCAATCTATATCCTTAAGGTGATCACTATCATGATGAAAGAAATTGTCCAGCACTCTTGTTAAAAATCATGGGCAATCCACTGCTTTTTTGACTTGCCAGCAGCAAATCCACCTGTGGGAGAGTTAGTCCAACACATTTACTGACCACGTGTAGCTCTGCTCTTAATAGTTCATTCTAGTCCAACATTTTACTACCTTTCTAATTCAACAAGGTTTCTTCTAGTATTAATTGTTTAAGCACTTGTACAAGGTCACCTTTGTGGATTTACACTTGCCTCTTTTGATCACTAAGGATACCAACTTAGGGGCAGATTTACCAGTATCTCATGCAGCAACCAAAGTTGTTGCACTGTGTTGCATGAGAGGGAGATAGTAGGACAGCACCATATCTACTAAGATATTGAACTCCTGGTTTCTTTCCAAACATTGGCACACAATTTGGTTGCCTAGCACCAAATGTATACCTGTGCACCATAGTTCAAAGGTGTGTGCATGATGTCTAGCATAGATTTTGACCCATAAGAATAACCTTCTAGTACAAAATACTGTGCTCAGACATACTTTAATACTTTTCCCATTGTCTAAGTTTGGTATACAGTGAAGTAAGTATGCACAGTTTGAAAAGTTTGGAGAAAAAAAGGGTTTCTGCTACTCTGTGCCTGCCTTATGGAGGCATATTTTATGAGGCAAAGGGCAGAAGTACGACCATTTTGAGCAGTTGAAAGCAGGAAATCGGTGCATTTTCACCCGCTAAAAAGGGTTGTAGCATTTACCAAACCATTTTTGTGAGTCGGTAACCTGTTACTGAGTTGCAAAAATTTGTGAGTCGCTATTAGGAAGGGGCGTGCCAAAGGCATCCCTTTCTAATAGTGAGTCTCAGGGCGATGTAATATAGTTTTGCGACCGCAAATGCAGTTGTAAAACAATCACATTGGTGGTAAGCCATTCGCAAATGGGAAGGGGTCCCCAGGGGACCGCTTCCTCTTTGTGATTGGCAGCAAAAATGTTTTTAGGACCACTGCCTGCTCTCAATAATTAAACTGGAACATCTCATTTTTATTTTTAAATGCATCCTTTAAGAAAATTGGGCTGCATTAAAAAAAAATGCTTTATTAAAAAAGAGGTCACAGACATGGTGGCAATCATTCCTGTGAGTGCCGGTGATTCCCAATGGGTCACAAAATGTGACCTGCCTTATGAATATTAATGAGGCAGGTCCTTTGCGACCCATTTGGGAATCGTAAACAGTGTCTCAGACACTGGTGTACATCAGTGTTTGTGACTCACTATTTGCGAGTTGCAAAAAATAAAAATTGTGAGTCGCAAACACGGAGGGTCGTACATCTGTCCCAAAGTCCTTTCTACAATGTTAGTAAAAAGAGCTTTGTATCAAAAAGCATGGATGGTAGGTTGTGAGCTCCCATGTGCCACCCATGGAATGCTTCCTTGACACAAACTCATGTACAGTAACACAAAGTACTAATTCTGTAAATTTTAGACAACTTTCCAGTGCAAAAAAGTTTTGCACTGGAAAGTAAATAGATGATCAAGACTGTCCACTGGGTAGCATCACTTTTTGTGGCGATGCTCTGCTGCAAAGTCTCCATAAATCTGTGCCTTAGTGTCTTTAGTGTCAGCATCTTCCAGAAATGCATGTTAAGAGTATCTGTTGTTGACTAAAAGGGCATACCTTTCTCATCTTCTTTGTTACATTATGTTATGTGTATTTGTAGAGCGCACTATCACCCATGAAGGCACTCTGGTGCTGTGCAGGTGTAGGAGCTTTGCCTGAAGGTAGGGGAGGGGAGCTAGTAGAAGAACTAGGTCTTGTGCTCATGTTCTTGTTGTTTTGCCACACTAGAGGGAGGCCAAGCTGAGATTCAGACATTAAAGTTTTTGATGTTTTCTGTTAGGTTACCGGTTTGTTTTGGTCAGTACTTAGAGTTAGCGGAAGCCTTGTCCTCTTCTGAGATGTTTTTCCAACCACAGGGGACAAGTCCAGAGGTGCCGTCTCTGGTACAGGGAGGAATTGATGAAGCTGATAAGGGGTGACTAGTGATGGTTAGTTGACCATTATGTTGCTGAGAGAGAAGATTGGATCCTGGAGGTTTCTGGTGGAGTGGAAGGATTGGTGACATGCTGGGTGATGCTGATGTTCCATAGGCTTTTGAGGAGGGTGATAGAGTTGGGGTTAGTGTGGTCTAAGTGAAAGTTCAACTCTCCCAGAAAGATTAAGGTGCTGGAGCCGATGACAAGGGGCACATCAAAATCTGTGATGTCGCTGGAAAAGGATTCTGGCTGTCTATAGATGAGGATTCCGTACAGGGTGAAGTTTGCTGTAATCTATAAATTGAAGGTGAGGTACTCCATGTAGCTGGTTTCTGTATCAGTGGAGTCTTTGCAAATGATGGCGATTTTGTGCCTGGAAGGGATAGCAATGACAATGTCTGGTGCCGAGGCTCGGTTCAGCCCAGGTTTCTGTGCGGAATAGCAGTTCTAGGGTATGGTCATTCGGAAGACCCCATATCTCCATAGTGTGTTTGCTAAGTGAGCGTGTTGAGTAGTATGCATGCAAGTGAGGAATGTAGGTGGGTGGTTGCGGGTTTGGTTGTGCGTGGACCGATGAGGTGTTAGATGTTGTTAGTGCAGGGATAATGGGTTTTGAGGTGGTGGAGGGTGTGGGAGTTGGAGTGCACACAAATCTACAGGAGGTGCAGGTAAAAGTTCCTTCTGTGTTGTGAGGAATGGCATTGGCAGCAGGGTGGCTAGCCATGTCTAGGGTTGATTACTTGGAGGAACATGGCGGGTTAGCAGTGGGTCAGGAGAGAACCTGGGTTCCTTGCATTGGGAGTGGGCCAGGCATGAACGGTCACAGTCGAGCTTGCATTTGGGACACCTTTGGTATGGCCACTGTGTGTCTGCTGCTCATCAGCGATGCAGCTGACATTAGGAAGGTCCTGGGAGGGGGGAGAATCACAGGGGACAGTGGGTGAGTCAGCAAAGGATGCGGGAGGTGAGAATCAGAAGAGAGGGAGGCAGCAGAAGGTAAGCGAAGTTGAGGAGAGACGGGCGGAAAACAAGGGCGCAGGCTCAGGAGACAGTGCTGTGATAGAAATAGAGCAGAGAGAGGTCGACAAGTAAAAATCACAACAAGAAGCACAAGAAGAGGCAAAACACAATGGGCAAGATAGGAAAAAGAGGCACAGAAAAGTACAAGAAAGAGGCACAAAAGAAGAGCAGAAAAGAGGTGAAAAGGTGGGCAGGATACAACAAAGGCACAAAAAGAGGCAGAAAACATTGGGCAAAGTGAGAAAGAAAGGCACAAAAGTACAAATAAAAGAAACAAAAAGGACAAAAAGAGCCACACAAAGTACAAAAAAGAAGTGCATAAAGAGAACAAAGATGAATAAGGGCGAGAAGAGAGAGAGGGGAAAAAAGAGATTGGGAAAGAGAGAAGGAATGTGAGAGGCAAAAAAGAGACAGAAAACAGTGGGCAAAGTGTGAAAAAAAGGCACAAAAGTACAAATTAGAGGCACAAAAAGTATGAAAAAGAGGCATACAATGTCCAAATAGGAGGTGCAAAAAGAGAACAAGCATTGGCATAGCCAATAGGTCTCGCCTTTGGGGCCTTATAAGTGTTTAGACAGAGCTATTGGCTTTGTTAACGTTTTTAATATGTGTTGTAGAGCATTGTGAATGTTGTGCAGCATGTTTAAAAGTTATAAGTTATAATAAAAAAGTGTTATAACCATTTTTGTCACCTTATATATAACCTAGAAAACATTATATACAACTGAAGTACCCTAATAAAATCCAGAATTAACACCAAAAATGTGTTCTAGTTTTTTGTTTATGCAATGCTGTCAATTTTTCCCTGACTGTTCTAATGCTTTTTGTTATAGTTTTTATTGTTAGGTGGGGGCAGTTCATCATAGTAACATAACATAACATAATGTGTATTTGTAAAGCACACTTTCACCCGCAAAGGGGCATCTTGGCGCTGAATAACAGACGTCTATTGGTTACCCAACTCAATAGTACTAATTTTCTCGACCTCAGAAAGGATGACAGGCTGAGTGAATTTGCCGGGATTTGGACCTGTGACCATGAGGTCGAACACATGTATGCATACACCTGGTGCTCGTTGTACCTGCGTCATAGAAACCATGAGACCGAGGGGCGGACACAGAAAGACATAGGGACAAGCAGAGGCCACAGGAGAGAGAGGCTTTGACAGAGGGTGCTGACGGTCACACCGACAGGCACAGCGGCTAGAGGCGGCAGGCGCCAGGAGAGAGCGCTTCTCCACACCATGTGGGCAAAGAGCAGCCCCCGCTTTAATCTCGGTGATAATCTGCACTGTTAACATCACATTATCCCCAGATACACGGGATCACCAGTGTCTTTGTAACGTAGGCAAAAAATCATGTACTGTAAGTAAATATAACAGACAGTTCCGTTACTGGTTTTTATGATGAGGAGATGAGGCTATATTATTACAAAGCTGATATAAGCATTGCACTTATGCATTTCATGTCTAAATGTGTATGGCTTACCTTTGCTTCCAAGTAGTAAATAAAATAGATTGTACCAATGTTTTTCTAGATCAACAGGTCTAGCCCCCTACGGCTCTGTATGCCTGCCTATACATTTTAATATATCAGGCTGTTGATGTAGTGATGCGTCTACTGTTTATAAGTGTATGCATTCCTCTGGTGCTTGTTGTACCTGAGGGAGAACCTATTCGCATGCATCCGTCTAATATATATATATATATATACACCGCTCTATTGTCCTAACCGCCGCCCTTATAATCCCTTTTAACTGTGTTTTCTTCACCAGCTGACACTCTCCCACAAGCCCTGAAAAGTGCACAAACGCCTGGCAATCACTGTATACATCCTTTGTGCATAAACTGCTTCAGAAATACACTTCGTTCTTTCTGTTTACAGAATCTTGCATAACCGCTGGCAGACAGACAGAAAGACATGGAGAGGGAAAAACGTACGGACAAGCAAACACAGATAAGCAACATAGAAAGTTATGTATAGAGACAGAGAGAGCGAGACACGGACAGTGAGACAGGGACAGGCATAGCTAGATACGCAAGCATAGACAGGGATAGACAGAGACAGAGCGAGACAAGGGCAGTGAGACAGGCTATACAGATAAGTGAACAGAGACAGTGAAAGGCGGACATATAGACAGAGACAAAGAAACAGAGACACAGTGAAAGACAGACAGATGCTGAGGAGGAACATGGCACGAGACAGATAAACAGACAAAGTCATAGAAACCATGAGACCGAGGGGCGGACACAGAAAGACACAGGGACAAGCAGAGGCCACAGGAGAGAGAGGCATTGACAGAGGGTGCTGACGGTCACACCGACAGGCACAGCGGCTAGAGGAGGCAGGCGCCAGGAGAGAGCGCTTCTCCACACCGTGTGTGCAGACAGTAACCCTGGGCGTAGTTCGCGTAGTCGCGCTACGCGAAGCTACGCGAAGACGTCGGAGCGCTACGCGAGCTACGCTTAGCTACGCGAGCATGCGTAGCTGCTTGTCGCGCCCGTTCGCGATGCGTTTTTCTTCTTCGGGAACGCGTTGTGCATGTTCGGGACGCTGTTTGCGTGCTCGGGGTATAGTATCTCGCGAACTTACCCATGCGGTCGCCTATGGGCGCGGCCATCTTGTTTTTCACTTGTCCCGCCCGTTCGCAATCCCTTATTTTCTGTTCCGGGTCGCGTATAGCGTGCTCGCGATGCGCATTTCGTGTTCGGGAACGCGTCGTACGTGTTCGCGATGTTTTTTGCGTGCTCGGGGAGAAATATCGCGCGAACTTACCCATGGGCGTGGCCATCTTGTTTTTCACTCTATGCTATGGTTCTGGGCCTGCTTTTCTATCCTCCCTCAATCTTTGCAATCCTTAGTTTTTTACACTGTTTTTCAATTTTTCTTTCTTTCTTATCTATCTCTCTCTCTGCCTAAGTCTATATTTTGCATTTTTTTCTACTTTTTACTGTGTTTTTTTAACTTTTCGACTGTTTTATATAACTTTCTTCTTTAAGCTCCTATTTCTTCCCCTAACTTTATTTTTCCCTTCTAACTTTTCTTTTCCACCTCGTCCTCCCACCCCAGAACCATGGCGAAGGGTAGCAGCAGTAACGGCTCGAAGGGCAAGTCGCGTGCGCCCAAGAGCCGCCTGCCTTGCGGCAGACTGCACCCTTCAGGGGTGCAAGCCCGCCAGCTTTTTAGTGAGGCGGAGGTGGCCGCCCTTGTTTTTTTTGTTCAGCGCCACCTCCTGGCCTTCCGCAAACTTTTAAAGACTTGTCTCTTCCCCTAGGTGTCCCTTTCATCTCTATGAATCGCTCAGCGCTGTGATGCCTTCGGGTAGCTACGCGCTTTATAAGTGTTATTTCATCACCTCCCCTTGACCTTGGCAGCAGGCGGCAGGCCAGGCTCCGGGTACCCTACCCAGGAGCGTCACCGCCGGTGGGCGAAGGTGCGCCGGGCAGTGTTTCGCTGCTCAGGGGTCCGGCGCACCTATAACCAGCTGGCACACCGGTGGTCAGACATCCTGGACCGGGAGCAGGACCTGTTGGACCTGCTAGGTGTCGAGGTCATGGGGCTTGGTGAGTAGCTAATATATATAGTAGTATAAGTATTGTGATTTGTGTATACATTTTTTACAAATAACAAGAATACTGCTGCTTACATTGCAGGTAAATTACGTTTCAAATTCTTCTGTGATTGTAGGACACAGGTGCTGGGCGCTACTCTTACTTGTTTGCAACTTTGCGCTCGCTTGTCCTTATTATTATGTAAGAGTTTACTTTAGAGAACTTCAGTTAGGTAATGCTATTGCTAGAGAGACACTAGTCCTTCCTTTGTCCTCCTGTCAAATAGTGGTGGATGGAATTTGATACTAGGTTTAGTTCCTATTAGTTGATAATTTTTGAGCGGTCTGCGTGACGCATCCTCTGTCACTGAGTGCTGCTTACCCCAGTCCTTAGTAGAACCTTTTGTAGTTTGTTTAGTGAGTGGTAGGCTTAGCAGTGTCAGTCAGCTGCAGAACATCAGAAGCAACCAACCAACAATTTGGTGTATGCATTATGCACCAATTTATGCATGTGTCCTCCTTCTCATCTATGCATTTTTGAGGGCTAAAAAAAATGGAAATGCAGACTTAATGAACAATTGGCCCGCCTGGAATAGGTGGGCTAGGTCAGGTGGTACTTAGGCTTAGTTAGTGTTCTGGATTTTATTTGAATCAATCAGAATGGGACACTGAATTAGTGTTCCTAAATAAGTAGACTGTCCGTGAATCCCGCAAGCCAGGCCCGGTAGTCGATCGGATTAGATAGGTCAATTTTATTTCAATTTTTGTTTCCTAAAATGTTTTTTGAGCGTTTTTTTAGATAATTTATTTGTTTCACAGCAATCAATAATGTTTGTGTCTTTCTTTATTATATCTTACATGATCACTGATCTGCAGCACCCAGGGGCAAGAAGACGGGGTCCGAGTCGGCGGGACAACCACCAGAGGACCGCTCCTCTACCGAGGGCCCTGCTGCTGGTCCCAGTAAATCCTCCAGTGGTTAATATTAACAATTATATTGCCCTAACTTTTACTGCACCTTATTTTTTCCGAACTATTAATTCTGGTTCCACTTCTTAATTCTATTTTTTACAAAAGATTCTTTGATCTTGACTTGACTATCTGTTTCTAAATTCTGGTTATCCCTGCCTCTAAGTTCTAACTGCCTCTGCTATGAATGTCTGTACTACTACTATTAGTCTGTCGCTAAGCTTGCCCAGTTTGCATTGCCACTCTTTATTTTACGGTTTTGAATAAAACTCAGATTGACCAATAGCTCTAGCCACTGAGTCCAGTCCTTTCGGTTGTCCTCTTCTAGGCTTCTTAATCTTGAGGCTTTGACAATTACCACAAACAAAATGCCCAACCAGATATTTGACTATTTTTGATAGGATATAGTACATACTACTACTGATGTGGGAATTCTGCACAGCCCCATGCAGAACTATGCACAAGAAAATAGGATGTTGGTGATGGGAGTTTGGAACTTGGACCTTCCTCACACCTCAGTCAGAAGTGAACCCACAATCCCCTGAACGACTAGCTATAGTGTCTCATTAGGTCCCCGAACCCCTACCCGAAGATACCCAATGATTACACAACCCAGAACAGATAACACCCTTTCGCTCACTCACTCGTGTAAGTCCACCACCACCACCACACCAAATACCACAGAGTCTATGTGTAAGTTCAAAAGGTTTATTTTCAACTAACAAGCTCTGTATGTTGTTCTATAAAATTCAGTGTACTCCAGCCAGCTCCAACAGCAAAATGCATAAGATTAAAAAAATAAACATTGTTACAACAAGTGCATGATGATAGAAGACAAAAGATCTGTGCGAATTCTGGGAGACTCCTCACCGTAGAACGTAGAATTACTGGTTACATGCATCATTCATAAGCTCTGCAAATCCCTGGTTCGTAGAAGGGAATCTTCTGCCTGAGAAAAATGGTGCGTGTTAGATAGTATAATGCAAGCATTTCTCAGTCCTGCCAAAAAAGTGTAACATGTTACTTATGGCTAAGCAATACGGACTAACCGAACTCCATAACAAAGTGGCTTGTTTTTCAACCTCTTGTACGCAACGCTCAGACAGTAGCTGTATGTGCTCATGTGGGCTCAAAAAGGCGTCTTACTGTTACTGCACAACAAGCTGCGAGGTAACATGCGCAAAAGACATGAAGCGGAAAATGGTTGCATGGCTCAGGCTAACTTTGCAAAGAGTACAGTATAGTATAAAAATGACCCTAGGGACCATAACACTACTAGTGTCTACTGACTCTACTCTAGTACCCGATTTGGACTAGTGAATGTGATGTATAATAATATGTATGTATTAACTTTTTTTTCAATCTTGCTAGTGAAAACGAATAAATAGGGGGAGGTGTACAGGCATCTAAAAATGTGTCATGTTTTTATCTAGGCGTACTAGCGACCACCAGTGCCGGCGGGGCCAGTGGCGATTCGAGCATTCCGGAGGGGGCAGGAGAAGATGCGGCACCTGCAGGAGCTACAGGGGTGAGCCAGCAGCAGTGGCGGGCGGTGGTAAGTTATATTCATTACTTATTGACATTGCACTAGCTGGAAGGGTGTTGACTTCACTCACTGTACTGTTGTTGAGACTTATTAGGTATGAAGTTGTAGTGAACATTATACAACGGTTAAAGAAGACACCCTTTACTTAGCATTAGCAATGCAGTAGCAATAGCATTACCAGCGTGACTTGATTAACCAATGGCCTCTTATATCTGACTCCAACTCAGCTGTGAAAGTTTTATGGAGGAGACTAAAAGTCAGATCAGATGACCTTGATGGATGTGTTGAACAAAAAGGGAAAGAAGGGTGGAAGGAGGAAGGACGGGCGAGATTTAATATGATGACTGGCAGAGAAGGATACGTTGGAAGCATGGATAGGTGGCTAATAGGAATCAGATGCATGTGTTGTTGAAGGATGGGTGGAAGGTGAAAGAAGAATGGATGCCTGCCTGGGTGGGCGACACATTATGGGTGGATACTGTGGATAGCAAGAATCATCAGCGGTGTTTGGGTGAAACTCAAAGCCAAGGCAAGCAACGGAGTGAGTGGACGCATGGGTTGTTGTTGATGAAACAAAGTAAGGTTTGTGGAGAGATTAAGAAGAATGATTGACATTTACTTAGAATGGATGGATGCCTAGATGTATTCATCATAGACAGCATAGGTGGAGACTGTCACGGGATGCACAGTTTTAGTTTTAAGGGAATATAAAAGAAACTGCGCCAGAGTAGCAAAGCCGATGTGGGGAGGGGCAGGGTGGGGGTAGTAGTAAACAATGTATTACGCGGCCAAATACAGGTAACTTTACTGTAAACATACAAATAAATAAAGCGAATTTCATTGTGCGCACTGCACCGCCAAATGCGATGCAGTGCGCGCAACAAAATTAGTTTTATTTATTTATATGTTTACTTACCTGTAATTGGCCGTAATCCATAGTTTACTACCCCCACTCTGCCCCTCCCCACGTCACCGCCCGGCAGCACTCCACGAGTCCCACCACCGACCGCTACTGATCTTATGTCGTCCCCCCATATAAAAGCAATGATCATTGGATCAGATATATAATCTGCCTTTTTGTAGTAGCCAGGGCACTGTGAAATTGACCAATTGCCCTCCATGTAACAGAGAGAGTATGGCCAGTGCCACCCGTAATAGAAAAATACGAGCTTCCCCACCTGCAGACAGTAGTAAATCAAACTAACGTGAGTCTGCGTCATGACTCGTATGTTTGTCTTGGGTGCGAGCATAGATGACCGAGCTGGCATGCCGGCTACAACCAGGTTATGTCATTTCGCTAAACTAGAGATAAGAAGAAGACTGGTGTACTGTGTACTGGTTGGAGTCCATAGTGCTAGTATAATGCCTGAAACTCCCACAAATGTTAGAGGCCGAGGAAGTGGGAGGATAGATAGATTATTACCACAAATGTTATGTACTGTGCTTCTTGCTAGTGCTACTGTGCCATTATGTGTTGAATTAATTTTGTGTTACTGTTTTGCTAAGAGTACTGGTTACAACAATATTCTTTTTCTTTCTTGATATAGATAGTACTCCTTCCCAAGAAAAACCATCCCGGAAGGAGTTGGCAGCCAGGGCCCGGCGCCGGAAACTGGAGGCCATATGTGAGGAGTACCGGCGGCTGGTGGCTCAGGCGGAGGAGGAGGAGGCGGCAGCAGCTGCAGCCTCGTCCGATGCCCCGGGCCCCAGCCAGGCCCCAACTCCAGTGGTACGGCGCCGCGGTCTGGCAGCCGCCCGCCGCCGCAATTCGCTAGCAGCCAGCACTGCTGTCCCCCACCCTGGATGCCACTGCAGGGCATTTCGCCGCAAGATTCTCCTCCGGGTGTCACGGCTAGAGGAGCAACTAGAGGAGCGGGTCAAAATACTGGTGGACAAACACCTCAAAGCCCGCCGAATATAACATCTATAATAGGACCCTGTTGCATTGCCCCTTTTTTATTCCTTTTGTTGGTGGGTGGGAATTGGGCGTTGGGGTTTCTGGACATTCTTTGGACTTTTTTCGTTTTGGACATTGGTTGGGGTTAGGGAGAGGGGTGGGTCAGGTGTGGGATAGTTTATTTTTGTTAGGGTAATAAATTATATTTATACTTAAACATACAATGTTAATGTTTTGTGGGGGGTTACTGTTTTACGAATTAACGTCACATGGTTTCCTTGCTGCTGCAGGGCCGCAGCCAGTGTTTGATTTAAATAATCTGCCGATGATGTAACACAAACAGATAGATGCGGTACCCCTCACTGAGTTATTTGTCCTACTAGTACTGTCAGTCTCTCCTCCTAGTCCATTATACCTCCCACCAAACTTATCTTACCTGTGATTGATGATGATTACGTTCGGCACAGCGATGGCTGCATGGTTTCCCAAGAGAATGGAGAAGATGCCATGGTTGTGGTGGTAGTAGTAGAGTAGACACTGGCAGTAGCATTTGCTAAAAAAATAAAAAAGAGACAGTCACTTGCCTGAGAGCGACTGTGGGAGGAGTAGTAGAACGAAGTAAAATACAGTACAGAAGAAGACTGCCAAACAAACAATATTGCATTTGCAACTGCTAAAGTCAAATAAAACATAATGGTGGCGGGGACAGCCTAGTACAAGAAGTTACAAACTGTAGTTGTGTCGAGTGAGTCACTTAACTTAACACAATCGTAATTCGTAACCTTTACTGCTGTGTGGTAGGAGTTTGATGATGAATCAATCAATGCCGGCAATTAATTATGATGTACTATTAGCCGGTGACGGCTTGCACATAGACTGAGCATGGGTGGACAAGCAGAAGAAGCTCCTCGCCCTGCCTTGAAATTGAATTAGTGTTGCTTTCACCACATCTGCCCCAGAAAGCGTGTGATCAATTGGTGCACATTTTATGTAGTCACATCACACCTCAATATAAATCACAGCCCGGGGGAAGAGAGTTAGGGTTTGATGAATGGATGGGAAGGGGGGTTTGGGGAAAGGTTTGAGAAAGAAAAACAGTACGCATGGACAACAAAAGCAAAGCGCAATCTTGGCAGACGACCATGATCTTATCCAAAAAATCTATAAAGGGAGAAAAAGGAAATGCATGCATGATGATGAAGATAACTTGATGGTTAATGAGTAGTACTTACTAACTCCTACTAGACAATTAGACAGTACAGGGCAGCAGTATATTCTATGCAATTTGCCTTGCCTGTAATATGCCCTCAGAGACCCAAATTCCATGTTGTACTGGGCTTACTTTTAAAGATAGCAAAGAAAATAAAAAAATAGTTGTAGGGATCACTTAGCAAACAAACAACAACACACAACACACAGTCGTAATGATTGAAGAGAAAAAAGGATTCCAATTAATTAAAAGATGAATGATGAATGATACTAAATTTACTGTATTATCCTGGTCAAATTGTGGAGTTGAATCTCGTCCTTCCTCTTGGTCCTATCTTCCATGGACGCTCCGCACATCAATCTTGGTGGCCTTCCTGATGCGAATTGGTAAGGTAAATGTGAGTTGTGTCTCCCAGTATAGCACAGGGTAAAGGCCGGCCTCTAACGTCTAGATGGAAAAACAAAAGGGGTATTGAAAAATCAATGAATAAAAAAAACATCAATTACGGTGGAGTCCAAGAAGAGAAGAGAGAACACTTTCAGACTGAGGCGGCTTGGATATATCGTGTATATTCTGTTTACAGCATTAAGCTACAACAACAACAGGACAGAACAGGCCCACCACAGCACCAGCCCGTGACCCAACCTCCATTTACCTTAATTTTTGACAGAGCCAGACAAAAGGCATATACAGCAACTTAGCATTTTCAAAATTAAGTGACAAAATCAATGCGCCGCTGTCAGTCATGACTACACTCGACTACACCACTACATGGACATGTAGGTCTGCTGTGTTTACTTTCTTGTTGAATTGTTGTGTTTATGTTTACCTTATGCCACTTCATGAAACGCAGTTATTCCTTCAATCATCTCCGATCCAAGTGACTGACTGTGTGCAAAGATAGTATGGTCATCATCATGGTGTGGTACATGTTGTCCAACTCCAACTCAGTCTGTAGTGACTCCGATTAAGTCCATATTCCATATTAAAAAATTGCAACAGATATTGGCCTGCACCTGCAGTAGTAGGAGTACAATTTGGTTATTAAACAACAAGAAGGGAAACATTGACTGTCACTTGAGTCACTTTGTCGATTAACTAGTAGAGTAGAGTTCGACTTCATGCACAACATCAACACAACAAACAACAGCAATCGCTCAGAGTCTGCAAGCATCCAATGCATTCCATCATTACCTGTCTTGCTCTTCTCTTTGGCTGTCAGATCATCAGATGCCTAGTTCTGACAGGTGTGTTGTTTTGTTTTAACGGGGCAGTGGCCTCATCATTACTCCAGTCCACATTCATTTTGAGTGTTAGTCGCTGTTTCGGTTTTCGTCTTATTCATCTGTGGCACTTTGTCACAGTTTAAGTTGCTTCACATGGTCAGCAGCACTGTGATGATGATGGGCCGCGGCCTGGGTAGCGCTCATTGCTGGTCAATTGAGTTTGCACAAATGTCAGCAAGTTTCTTCGAAGAGTCTTGTCTTTCTCTGCCAAGTACCTTCTGTCCTGACAGTGAGGAGCTTTGGATGCCTGCCGAGGCTGTAGCCTTCGGACAGTGATGAGTTTACTTTTGGATGCCTGCCCAAGTTCTGACACTGAAGAGTTGTGGATGCCTGCAGAGGCGGTAGCCTTAGTTCGGACACTGATGAGTTTCGGCTCGGAAACAAAACGGAGGATAGCTATAGTCACGTTTCACTTCTTATGGAGGGACTGTTAAAGGCAACATTTCTTGTACTCCAATGTCTGGCTTGATGGAAATGTACTAGGGCGAGACAGGAAGATGAAGCAGGACTCTGAAGAGTGGACAGTTAAATGCACAGACGTGCAACTCCAATAGGGAAATAAAAAGAGAAGACGGTGGTGATGGATTTGTTGTGATTTGATTTGAACCAGAAAGACAGATACACAGACAAATAAAGGAAGGAAGAAAGTAACAATTTGAAAGCCTAGTTGTCAGGGAAGAGGAGCTCGTCCTCAAACTCTGGTGGTTCGGACAGAAGTAGGTCCTGTAACGCACTACTTACGTCATCCAAGTCGCTCTCCTCTTCCTGCTGTGATTCACGTATTTTGTAATCCGGTGGTATAAAGTGCTGATTCATTTTGATCATGGTTAACCTCTCCACGCTTTTGGGCGAGAGACTGGTCCTTTTCGAAGTTACAATGGCACCAGCAGCACTGAAAACACGCTCAGAAGAGACACTTGCGACAGGGGAAGCCAGATACTTTATCGCCAGCCTGCTGAGCACTGTCCATTGGCTTCTTTTCCCATACCAATACACCAATGGGTTTCGATCCATGAAGACCTCTGTTGGGTCATCCAGATAGGCCTGGACCGTCCGCTCAATGTTCAGGGGTGCTCCGATGTGCTCGGCCTCTTTTGCCTTTGCATCAGCACTGGACTTACCATACCCCTGCCGTAGAAACCAATCAGTTGCCGATTGTACTGTGGATGATCCTGTTCTTGCTGTTGTTGATGTTATTGTTGGTGTAGGTGACTGCTGGGAGGCAAACGCACTGCCCTCAGGCTCCAAAGTAGAACTTGACTCTGGATGCCCTGTAGTACTTGTTATGGCCTGGGGTGGGGGGCCTGTAATTAACAGCCGTTCGTTTTTGAAAATAGTGGCTTCCTTAGCTATCAAAGTTTTGTAGTTGGCAACATCCACTTCCGAAAAAGGAATTACTGCCTTGCTGTTCAGAAATACTTTGTACCGTGGATCCAAAATTGTGGCACTAATGTAATGTTGTTGTGACAAAATGTTATTTTGAATCCTTGTATTTTCAGATAAGCGAGCGGCTAAGGTCTCCGCCAAATGATATGCGTCTTGTTTGTCATCCACACCTGCGTACGTTTCAGACACCTCCTTCAGCTGTTGCTCTAGCATGTGCAACAATGGGATAGCTTGGCCCATAGTACAGTCCTCCCTGCTGACTTCACGTGTGAAGATCTCAAAAGGAAGTAGCATCTCAGTCAGGCATTTAATGAGGTCCCATTGACCCATCTCAACGGTCATGCCTCTCACAGTAGGTTCCCCTAATCTTTGCATGACATAAGCATTGAGTGGTATGTACAGTTCAAACAGACGATCAAGCATGTAATAAGTTGAGTTCCAACGTGTTTGCACCTCCTGGATGAGCGCTTTGACTGGCATTTTATGCTCACGTTGAATGACCCTCAGCTGCTTCCGGGCTTTAAAAGAATGGCTGAAATGTGTGCATATTCTTCTGCAGGTGGCCAGTAAGTTGCTGACTTTGGATTCATTTTTCAAAAAGTCTTGAACAACAATGTTAATGCAGTGTGCCAAACACGGGACCCTGAAATAGCGACCATCTTGCATGGCCCTAACTACATTACTGCCATTGTCCGTGGCAACAAAACCAATGTTAAGCCTTCTTGGGCGCAGCCACTCAAAGACCTTGGTGTTAAACTCTGCCAAAATGTTTGCAGCAGTATGAGATTTCTCCATGGCAAACATGGCTACAGTTGCATGTTTGCGAGTGGCATGAAAAATCTCAGCAGCTTCAACACCAGCAGATATCTGTTCTCTAACCCCCGCAAAAGAGATCCAGTGTGCAGTGATGCACATGTAATCTGTGGCTTGGCAACTGGTCCACATGTCTGTTGTCAGGTGGATACTGTGAACAGCACTCTGCTTCAAGGCTTTTCCAAGCAATTCCAGCACGTCGTGATGTAGTGCTGGAACAGCAACTCTGGCAAAATAGTAGCGGCTGGGAACATGCCATTTTGGGCAGATGGTTGACACAAATTCCAGAAAACCCACCCCTTCAACAAAAGAAAAAGGGAGAAGGTCCAGTGCTAACATTTTAGCCAGCTTCGCATTGTACAAACGTGCTATTGGGTGGTTGCGTTCGTACTGCCCCTCCCCCCAAACATGCTGATAATGGTAGGCTGCATGGTTTTCCTTTCTCTTAGGCTCAACAACGCACTTTTTTGATTGCGGTACTCCTTGGTGTCTCAGGCTGACTCTTACTCTTGTGCCACTGAGATGTTGCTGAAGATGTGGGCGACGTTAACACTGCACTGCTGGGGTCAGGGACACCTTGTGTACCACTACCAGAGAGAATGTCTCCCTGTCCTTCCTCTTCCACCGTGATCGGATCTTCTACTCCTTTATCCCCACCAACACCAATGGTTGCAGTTTTTTTATGTCGCGAAGGTGGTCCTCCCAGCTGATCGAGTGGTGTTTTTTCAGATGGGTCATTTGGCCTCCGGTACCATAGTTTGTACCAAGCTTACCACGACTAACAGAGGTATTACAAATGGAGCATATACCAATGTTCTCCTCCTTTTCGCTAACCGTAAAGAAGTCCCAAACTGGGGAGCTTAACTTTGGCCTCCTGCTGGAGGTGCCACTTCCAATGCCGGATGAACTGGAGGGTGTGTGTTGAATTTGACTCTGTGCTGCAGTACCACTACCTACTTCTACTGAGGTGGTGGTTGTGCTGGATGTAGGTCGCTGCCGGGCCTTAGCTAATACAAATATGGAAGCTGTAGGTCGTGTTGGTGGTGTTACATGTGGAGATATGCGTGCTACATCCCTCGCAGCGATTTTGGATAGGGTAATAATGTTGGTCTCCATCTCCTCGGGGCCGGGAGTGATGTTCGTGATGACTGGCTCATCATCATCATCATCATCCTGCTGTTCTACATCGACCTCCATAAGTGTAAGGCTTTCTGGAACCTTCCTTTTCCCTAGCTTGGTCTTGGGACGTGGCTCCCTCTCAGACTCAGTTTGTGGCTTCCAAGTGGCATCTAGATCATCAGAAGGGGGCTTGGCGAAGAACTTGATGGACTACCCCTCCTTTTCCTTGCTGGAGATTTGGAAGACAATGGATCTTCTGAATGAGTGGCTTCTTCTTCTACCTCTGCATGAGGCTCAATTTCCTGAACTGCCCCTACTTCGGGAGGAACAACAACTACTATTGCGGGCGGTGGTTGCGGCTGTTGTTGTTGACCACTTATCTGCTGTGTTTCCTCCTGCGTTGATTGGGTACTACTTTGAGATAGCGATAAGTTTATCTCAGGCTCAGCATCACTGCTTTCCACCATTAGGCTGGCTACCTCTTCCACACTCATGTGCTTGGGCCTGGGTTGGTGGGTTGGGCCCACTGATGCGGAGGTGCTGCCCCCAGCTTGCCCCCGGACACCGCTGCTGCAGGCGTAATTTTCTTTTTCCCAAAAAGGTACTGGGCGGCACACCAGACTTAAGTGTCACTTCCTTCTTCTGTTCCTTCTTCTCAATAGCAACTTTCTTGGTACTGGAGGACCTGGTACCTGCTTTCTTTGGGCCCATCTTCTTCAGATGTCAGCAGCACTCAGTTGCAGAGATGTCTGGTCAGGTCACACGTCACGTTGTGTACAGCAGCAGGATGTCTGTCTGGCAGTGCAACGGGCAATGATGACACACCTCCTCCTCAGTCTTTGTGCACCTAAAAGCAAAAAAGCCAGAACAACATCAGTCAAACGATAGCACAAATCAAACAAATATAATATAGAACTTAGTGTGTGGTGGTGGCCTCAATTATTAAATTTTAGAAACTCAGTGAACAACAACACACAGTGTAGCCATTTATGAGACTTTGACAACAAGGCCAGGGCTTTCCTGGCTACTGTGTAGTGTGTACACTCTGGAAGAATAAGAATAGTAAAGAACAAAAACTAAAATGTAGTGGAGCATGTTTGGCCTAAATTTGTGCATCACGTGGGATGTATGCAGCATCAGGGAGCTGCAGCTGGCAATGGGGATGGATTTGGAAGCAGTAAGACAAGAGGAACAATGGAAAGAGTGACACGCAGGCCTATGTGGCAAAAACAGCACACTACTAACTACCACCACAAAATGGCCCCCAGCAACATGGTGACTCACAGGCACAAGGCACGGCAAACAATGAACTCAAGCAGGCCTATATATGGGCAGACAAAGGATGCCTGATAAAACACACACAGCTTTAATGCAAAAACTAAAATCCACATGGCTAAAAACAGTTTGGAAAGTTAGACAGCCACTACAACAACACATAATTATAATTACACACGCAAAAAAGGCATTTATTTAACACACCCAAAAAGTGAAATAGACCCTCCCAAAAAATCCACATTTTGCAATTCAATTCAATGCCATCCATGGCCTAAATGATGTCAAAATTCCACAGACAACACAGAAACTGTTTTTATGCACCCTTGATGACTACCTCTGGGCCTACTGGCAGACTAGGCCGCAAGCTTGGAGGCCTATGGCAAAAGCACAGTGGCTGGTCCCACAAAATGGCCGCCACCACATGGCCAGGCCACCCAACAACTTCCTTCTTCGTGAAAAAAATTGTAAAACAAAAAAAAAGTGACTCCTTGCTCACCAAACTACATCTAAATGAGAACCTGAGGAGTTTTTTGTGCAAAATGAACTAAATCATCATTTTTTAGAAGGTTTTATGCTGCTCGAGAGATATTCTTCGCCAGATTGTAAATTCTGCGTGTTCGGCATCGCGATCGTCACAAAAAGTCGTTATCGCGCGCGCGAAAACGTATATTGAGCTCGCGAAGAAGATAAAAAGTGTAAGTCTGCGTTGTCGCGCAGTGCGGAGTTGCCCAAAGTCCACGAGCTGAATGCCCAGGGTTACCTAGTGGCTGAAAAGGCCTATTTATTTAACACACACCCAAAAACTGAAATACCACCCCAAAACCCACATTTTGCAATTAAATCCAATGCCATCCATGGCCTAAATGATGTTACAATTCAACACAACACAGAAACAGTTTGTATGCACCCATGAGGATGACTACCTTCGGGCCTACTGGCAGACTAGGCCGCAAGCTTGGAGGCCTATGGCAAAAGCACAGTGGCTGGTCCCACAAAATGGCCGCCACCACATGGCCAGGCCACCCACAACAACAAGAAAAGGAACACAAGACAGACAATGCAGGCCTATGGCAAAAGCACAATGCCTTGCTTTACAACATGGCCGCCACCCACATGGCCAGGCCACCCAAAATAACAAGAAAGTGAAGACAAAGGACAGGACCAGGCAGTTGGAGACTCTGGGCAACTTCCTTCCTCGTGAAAAAAATTGTAAAACAAAAAAAAAGTGACTCCTTGCTCACCAAACTACATCTAAATGACAACCTGAGGAGTTTTTGTGCAAAATGAACTAAAACATCATTTTCGAGAAGGTTTTATGCTGCTCGAGAGATATTCTTCGCCAGATTGTAAATTCTGCGTGTTCGGCATCGCGATCGTCAAAAAAAGTCGTTATCGTGCACGCGGAAACGTATATTGAGCGCGCGAAGAAGAGAAAAGTGTAAGTCCGCGTTGTCGCGCAGTGCGGAGTTGCCCAAAGTCCGCGAGCTGAACGCCCAGGGTTACCTACTGGCTGAAAAGGCCTATTTATTTAACACACACCCAAAAACTGAAATACCACCCCAAAACCCACATTTCGCAATTCAATCCAATGCCATCCATGGCCAAAATGATGTTACAATTCAACAGACAACACAGAAACAGTTTTTATGCACCCATGAGGATGACTACCTCTGGGCCTACTGGCAGACTAGGCCGCAAGCTTGGAGGCCTATGGCAAAAGCACAGTGGCTGGTCCCACAAAATGGCCGCCACCAGATGGCCAGGCCACCCACAAGTTCACAACAAGCATAAGCCAAGGGGAACAAAGAAAAGACATGCAGGCCTATATGGAAAAAGCAGCACACTACTAAACTACCACCACAAAATGGCCCCAAGCCACGTGGTCACTCCCAGTCACAACAGGCCATGAAAAACAATGAACTCAAGCAGGCCTATAATAATATGACCAGACAAAGGAGGCCTGCAGTGCTAAACAACACAGCTTTAATACAAAAATGCAAAAACGAAAATCCACAGGGCTATGAAAGGTTGGAAAGTTACACAACAAGCACACACACACATCCAACAAAGGTATATATATTACACCCAAAAAGTGAAATACACCCCAAAAACCACATTTACCAATTCAATACAATGCCATCCATGCATGCCCTACATGATGTTTAAATTCAACAGACACCACAGAAACATGTACCCATGGGTACCTCTGGCTCTAGTCTGGGCCTACTGGCTGAAATTCCAATCAAAGAAAAACAACTAGGCTCCCACCGAAACTAGAGGCCACAACAATAAATTTTAAAAACGATGGAAATCCCCCAAAAAATGTAGGTACAAACAAGCCCCAATCAAACAAACAAGTACACCAATTCTCCAACTTACTTGTAAAATCTCAAATCCAAAAGTCCTCAAATCCAATCCAATGATATGATGCAGCAGACAGACACAAAAAGTGATCCTTCCAGCTCCAAATCCAAATGAAAATGAACAGCACATGGACAAAGCACTGGGAGGAGCCTGCTGGACAGGAACAGGAAGTTTGAGAATCAGGGGCACTTCCTTCCTCTTGGAAAAAAAAGTAAAAAAAGAAAAAGGACTCCTTGCACAAAAAACTACAGCCAAATCACAATCTGAGGAGTTTTTTGGAGCAAAATCATCATTTTTGAGAAGGTTTTATGATGCTCGAGAGATATTCTTCGCCAAATTGTAGTTTCTTCGTGTTTGGGATCGCGATCTTACCAACACTGCCGCCGAAAGTCAAATCGCACGTCCGAATGACGTGTTCGCGTTCGCACACTCTCGCGGGATCGTGCGGCCGAATTCCAAATCTCGTGGCACCCACGAACGGATAGGAAGTCGCGTCGGCGAACGCAGAATCACGGTAGGTCGTTACCGCGCACGCGAGAACATATATTGAGCGCGCGAAGAAGAAAAACAGCTACGCTATGCCGCAAATTGCGTAGTGCACGGTAACTTCGTGTTCTACGCGAATCGCGAAGTTACCGAAACTACGCAAGCTCCGCGAGCGTAGCGTAGTTCACCGCCCAGGCTTAGCAGAGAGCAGCCCCCGCTTTAATGTCGCTGATAATCAGCACTGTTAACATCGCATTATCCCCAGATACACGGGATCAACAGTGTTTTTGTAACGTAGGCACAAAATCATGTACTGTAAGTTCCGTTCCTGGTTTTTATGATGAGGAGATGAGGCTATATTATCACAAAGCTGATATAAGCATTGTACGTATGCATTTTCATGTCTAAATGTGTATGGCTTACCTTTGCCTCGAAGTAGTAAATAAAATAGTACTGTGGAAAATCTGCTGCGCAAATAAATCGACCAACTGTGTGGTAAATACCTAAAGTAAACGTGGTGCAATTAGCATGTCTGTCTCTAACTTCTCGAATTAAGCCATGTTCACACCTTCTTACTGCTGTCTTTTAAAACATACAAAAAAAATTAACGGAAATAACCCGACGTGATTTCTGTGCCCGGCAGCCACAGCCCTGTGAATTGGTGGCCTTCTCCTTCAACAGCACAAAGGGAGCCAGCGACCTGGCCTTTCCCTGCTAATTACTGCACGAGGCTGGGCCCGAGCCCCCTCACTTCAAAGGCCCTGCGAGGGGGGAGCACAGGGTGTCTGCCCGTTTGCAGCTGTGCGCGGGCTGGCTTTAGCTTTGCTTAACATTATGCCGCTTCAGACTTAACAGAAGAGATTTTTTTGTATTATTATTATTAAGGCACAGCAGCCTTGCAGCGAACTGGTTTAAGCAGCTGCATTGTATAAACGCGCAAAAATGTTATTATTGTGTCTGTTTAGAAGAGGTTGGGTGTGGGGAGTAGGGGAGGGGGCAGCCAACTGATGTTAATGTCGATTGTTGACTTGCCATCTGCTAGATAAGATAAGGACTGCAGCTGGCACCCTGCGCGCCGCTGCTCGCTCCCGACAGCTGGATGCCGTGGGAGTGAACATTTAGAGAAAAGGTGGGACATGCACCCGCCTTTGGCCAATTGCGTGCTTTCATTTTTGAAAGCCACACGCAAAGGCCAATAGAATGTGTGGAAGTTGAAAAACCACACTGAAAAGTTTCGAGAAAGTCTGGAGTGATTCCAAGAGGCCTCCCCATAGAGCAGTGCATGCGCGCTGCGCTAGGCTCGACCTAAAAATGATGGACAACGGCAAGAGAAGATAGCGAAAGTAAACGAGCAAGAGAGAGATCGAGCAAGAAAGAGGGAGTGTGAGAGACAGCAGACATGAGCAGAGTGAAGGCGGAGTATCAGGCATGGAGAGGGTCCGAAAGGGCCTTGACAGCTCAGAGGACCATTCACAGGTAAGCTCTAGGGGAGCTAGGGCTGGTCACCTGCTTCTTTCTAATATAGACGGAAGAGGAATTTATAGTCTTCTTATTCCACCAATATTGTAGTATTTCAGCCACAGTGTCCTGTTTCCAGAGTCTTTGACCATTCACCTCTATGCTATGGGCATTCAGTGAGACAGATGCACGGATCAACCGATTGGCAATGACTACTTGTTTCACTGAGAGGGCCTCGCTGGACATTTGAGGGTTGTTTGTTTTGCCCTGAAGAGCAGGGAGTTTTCTCTCTGCAAGCGGGAGTATTGTCAATTTTTCAAGCCAAGTTCCGCAAGCAGACAATACTTAATGAGAATGCCCACCTTAAAGGCGACAGGCCTTTTGGTGCATTGTTGCCGCCCACTGGTGGATTGGCAGTTGCTCAAAATGTTCTTATGGCAAAAGCAGCTGAGGCTCAGCTATCATAATTCTGGTGGTTTCCTCATCTGTAAATAAGGTGGGGAAACAGACGTTTTAGTGGAGTGGGTGAACCACAGAGTTAGGTCAGTCTCCCACTCTGCCACCCATAAATATCCCTCTCTATAAGGTGTTGATGCTGTATAGCAGCTTATAAAATGTTCCCAAAGGTTTAAACCTGTATAGTCTTACTCTAATTCCTTTTCAGAAGGGACATGATCTGGGAGCTCATGCTGGGCATTTCCTTCAGGAGCAGGACCAAGGCTGAATTGCTTAAGGTTGATCTTTGTCTGTAGTGAAACATTGAGTAAAAAAGAAGGAAAAGCCCAGAGTGATTACCAATGGCTAAGATTAATCCAAGCATTCCGTCCATCACCTTTTTTCATTTAACAAGTGGCACTAATTAGCAATGGTTTATGACAGATGCAGTCTTTTCTACTACTTTACTGACTCTGCAGTTCCATTCTTAATTTTTATTTCAACCCGTCTTCAAACAGTCCAGAAATCTCCTTAAACGTTTTTTATTGCCTTTTAAACTTCTCATTGGAGAATTATCCTCCAGCTGGGGGTGCCTGCATGGTTCTTCATATAGGCAGCACTAAAATACCTTCTGGGCGAGGGTGCAGACCCCTAGATCAGACAACCATATAGTGTTCTCAAGGAAGGTACAGAATGTCACAGGTATAGCTGCACTTGGCATGTGACACTGGTCAACCTACCAAGTTCCAATGATGTCTTTGGTTGAGGTGCATCCCATCCACTGATTTCTTCTCACAAGGGTCCATGATGGCTACTGAGTAAAAATTAGGTTAAAATGTAAACCCCACAGTTCAAATAGTGATAAAGCACAAACAAAACCAAAATGAGCAGTATATATTATGCATGCTATTTAGCTGTTTTTGATGCAGTTCTTGGGATGGTGCTCCCTGAAAACCTGTCCTGAAAACGCACATGAATGCCGCACTCTTTCCCAATATAACCACATACGATGGCTAGTCTGTGTTCCCACAAGAGGTTAAGAATGGTGGTAAAAGAATAATGGCCATTTGTTCTTCCTGAAAGTTATGGAAACCTCACAGGTAGGAAAAGCTTTGCAAGGTATCGCAAATTTCTCTTGCATGGTCATGGTTGATTAGAGGCAACACAGCCCATATCTATGGATCATGCAAGTCTCTGTGAAAGTCACAAGCTGCGAAGACCTCATATAGGAGTGCAGGTAAGAGAGCCTAAAACTATAAATGCAGAAATGCAGTATGGCAATCCATTGAGAATTAGGGAGTCAAAGGTAACATGATCCTGAAAGTATTGCAGCACTCATGCATGTGAAAAAACACTGCAGACTGAGAGACTGGGGTAACAGGTATAGGGTTCTCATAATGTATGTAATTTGCTGAACTTACAGCGAAATTACACTGACTTATGCAGAATTATGTGAGGAGCATAACCCAGCATTTAGCACAAATATATTGGCGCCAAATGCACCCTAACATCCAAAATGGGCCTGAGAATGCAGTTTGCACTAAGAAATTAGTGCTAAATGCAACAGAACATGAACAGCAACATCCGCCAGCTGTGCGTGCTCTGTTTCTGTGCTCATGCTGTAGGCATTCTTACCCCCAAATGACTCCAAATTACTGTCGCTGGTATACTCATATAAGTTCTGGTAATTTCACATCACAAGAGTAATGAGAAATTACAGAAATTACTCTGATTACCCCATTGTCATTACAATTCCACCCAGGCCTAAATATGAACCTAATAAGAACCCTAAATTGTTCCAGAGTGTGACTATGGCACACCTGACACAATTGTCTACTAATCTTTGGTAGCAATTTAGGACCTTATTTAGTGTCCTACTCTTCATAGTACAAGTGCATTATAGCCAATGAACCTGTAAATAAGGCACAAGGGCCATATTGTGACAGAGTTCCCTATCTGTCAAACTCTATATAAGGGCCACAGTCTACATAATGATGACAACAAGGATGCTGAGACTTTGTTTGTCACAATCGCGTTTTTGATTTTTTTTTTTTTATGTATCGAAAGAACAAGGCTCAGAGGTATCAGCACACAGATTTGAGGAGGCAACTGCATGGGGAAGCAGAGGGGGTAGGTGGCATAGGTGCCTACATGTCCTTAACTCTGGTGAGCCTGTGAACAATTAGATTTTATTGGCCATCTATGATGGCATTACTCTTTCCAAGCACCTACCGTGCAAAATGCTCAGTGGGATGCAGATAAGGCCTAAAAGAGAACAAAACGTTATCATCCAGAACGTATATAATAATCGCAAACACCATCTACATTTTGTTTACTATTGGTTAGATTAAAAATATATTTTTCCAAGTCATGCTAAATGGAAAAAAGCCTACACAGGGCAAAGGTAAACTCACAGTACAAGGTTTGCTAAAGGAACCCCGGGCTCAACTAAATGGATGAATATGAAGTAGTACCAGTGAAAGTAATGTTATGACCATAGGAGCATGACTAGGCTTAGACCTGGAGGAAACTGATCCATGGGAAGGAATGGGCAGCACAGGAGATAAAAATCACCTCTGGAGGAATGGTGGGACTGTAGAATACACAGCGAAGAAACAGAGCAAGGGAGACTGGTGGAAGGAAGATTGGAGGAAGAACCATGCAACAAGGAAGGAAAGCTAATGGTTAAGGGAGGGTAGGACCTGAGGAAACACCATGCAACACCTGAGCAAAGAAACTAGACAAATAATAGTACTAAGCAGGTGATGCTGTAGTGAGAGTGGAACCAGAGAATGTAACACACGAGGCAAAAACAATGAGACCAGAAGGAAGTGGGCCAGAGAAAGTAGGGGTTAGCATAGGCAACAGAGAGGTAAGCCATCTTACCTGTTTCACTGGAGAATCAAAGAAATTTCTCCAAACATAAACATTTGCAAAATTCACTTTAACATTGCTCACTCCTAGCAGTAAGATGATCTACGTAGCCAGAGATGACAGTTTTGGCCTGAAAGAATGTCATTAACAATCACAAAAGCAGATAAGTCCAAGCCATTTTAAAGACCCTCTTTTTATGAACAATGAAGAACTTTCCATTGACCCTGTGCATGGACCACCGACCCTTGACACAAAGGTCTCTAATGGAAATGATGCAACCTTACTGTTGGTGGGCACCGGACTTGGTAAAGCATGCATAGACCAGATCCAGAATAATGTGGCCTGTCATTTGCGCAGACCTTTGGGCGATACACATCAAGATGGTTACATTTTCCTTATTAGCCTATTAGTATTTTGTTGTGTCCAAGCAGGACAATCAGCAAATGCTAATAGGGAAAGATAATCTAGATATAATTTGTATGGAGTGTCTTAATGTAGGGGACAGACTAACATAATTCCTTATGGGCAGCTATTTCTTTAAGTAAGAATATATATGGGACTATTCCCTTACAGACTCTAGCTGAAGCCCATAAGAACTCATGAGCATATTTGACCTACATTTCATTTATTTGTATCAGTTAACTAAAACCATATCAACAAAGGGTAATGCATGACAACAAATATATCAGTTAGATAAATAGAGGTTTCTTTATACACAGTTCGGGTTTCTAAATAAAATTAAAAACAGAGGTACGGAAATTAGAAATTGCAATTGTTGTGTTCAAATCTGCCATAGTATTTAAAAATGAATCTTAATTAAAGGGGCTCTGCTCCAGTCCGTGCTGCCACCATTTATTGAAAACTATCAAGGAATTTGATGACTCTGCATTTCACAATGGGATCATCGGGGTTTAGGTATGCTATTATTGCCTGTCTGCAGGTTCCCTTGTGAGATAAATGCTGTTTTCAGTAGGGTTCTTCTTAAGTCCATTAGGACTGGACAGATACAAACTAAGAGAAGAAGATCCTATTCCACTGACCCACATAGATGACAAACAGACCCTTCTTTAACTTTCCATGATGGTTGCTCTGCCAGGCAAGGAAATAAGCCAAGGTGGAGGGTGAGAAAAGTTTGTGTCATGTAGGCTACATATGTTTGGCTAGAGTGAGAGGCCGGTATAAGCTGCTTGTATCCATCAACTAGCATCCACACGTTGGTTCTTTTTGTGAGGGCTAATTTATCCACCATCAGGGATTTCCTTTTTACGCTTGTGTTGAGTGTGTTTTTGAAGGAATGGTATGGCAGTGGGTGGTCCCATAAAGCGTGCGCTTGAAGTGCTACCAGGGAACTGTCAAGAAAGGATTTAAATGATGACGTTGAGGAAGTGGATGTCACATTCACAGACCAAAATGTTTTGTTGACTGATTTATCACAGGCACACCTCAGCTTGTAGCAGCACTTAATGAAAGCACTCTGCCTGGAGATTATTTGCCATGTAAGAGAAAATTCAAGGCGAATCTGTGCCTGGGATGCATATATTGGGATCTTAAAGAGCCTTCTGTAAGTCTTAATGAGCAACCTATCTAGGGTTGCCACATCTCATCCTAAAAGCACCTCACTCCCATAGGTGATTGATGAAAGAAATGTTGCTGCCATGATGGATAAGAGTGGCTGAGTGCTTCGGCCACTTAAATTGTTGGAAAGTGTGCAAAAAGCTGCAATTAGCGCATTTCCTGTTCTTGTTTGTGACTGCCTTTGGGGCAAAAAGGTACCTTTTTCATCTATCAGGACTCCTAGGTATTTTTGTGACTCCACATTTTCTAGAGGGTGCTTGTTGAGGAACCATAATTCCTTCTTTGTGCATTTTGTAACAATCATAGTTTTTGACTTATTTCTGGTAATTTCCCGAACGTTTTCGCAGGCATAGTTAGATAATGCATCTATCAGACGCTGAAGGCCAATTTTTGTGAAGCTACAGAGGAAAACATCATCTGCATACAAAAGGTGGTTTGAGGTAAAGGGGCCCAAACGACGGGGAGTGGCTATTGATCATGTTGAGAGTCTGCATCAGGTCTGATAAAAATTAGGTTGAAAAGGGCTGGTGCAAACATACACCCTTGCTTGAGGCCCAGGTTTGTGTGAATCTTTCTGGATAAGCAGGGTCGAACCCCTATTTTGATTCTAATCCAGGTATTTGTGTAAAGCAGTTGGATTCATCTAAAATAAGGAAGATGGTATGCCCCAAGTTACAAGCTTTGTCCACAATTTTCCATGATCTACATGGTCAAATGCTGATTTAAAGTCGCTAAAACATAGATGGAGTGGAAGTTTTGATTTTCCTTGTTTTTCCTGTCATAAGGTTTCTGCACATACACAGAGCTATGCACAGGAAAATGGGACCCCGGAATACAGTGGTTTGCCACCATATACCGTAGCACCCAAAAACCCCAACCCAACTAGCTTAGCATCCCATTAGCACCCAAGTACCAATGATTAGACAACCCAGAACACGGTATCTTTATCTCAGGACTCGCAGAAGCAAGAACACTCTTTCGTCACTCACTCGTACTTGTCCACAAGGTGCGTAGGAAGAGACACTGGATAGGTTAAAATGTTTATTCCAACTTACGTGCTCTAATGTACAGTACACGTGTCAGTACTAATAGCATAATGCATATGAATAATATAAGCAGCATGGTTACAATTCCATAGAATACAAACGGGGAAAGCATCTCAGAGCTCAGTGGATAAACGTATAAATAACATTACCACCCTCCCTTGCAGTAAGATAGTTTATTATAATAATAGAAGACCTCTGGGCTTTGACTAGCAAACCCCCATACCTCAGTCTCTAGATGCAGAATTACATCAGCAGGACATCATAGCTCTTCTCACTGAAAGGGATTTCTCCAAGTGCCTTAAGCGCTAGTAAACCACAGTATTAAAAGCACACCAAATTCTTCATGGCAATTGCACCTAATGTTATGTCTGGGTGCGCGAGACTGGCCATATCAGGAAGAACCAAAATACATTGTTATGTGACCTTGTACATGTTTGTGCAGACTGAGCCCAAAAAGGTGAACAACAGAAAATGCAGACAGTGCAGAAGAACTTGGCACGAGCAAAGGGCGAGGGAGACTCGGCTCAGTGTAACGTGCGCAAAGAAAAGCAGCATGGCAGCCAGGCCTAGGCCAACATAACAAGGCAGGTAACAATCCACAAGACACCCTCCCCTGGTCAGTCCGGCGGCCAGGACAGAGGCCCATCAGAGGACAACACAGCCGTTGGAGCACAGGAGCGCCCAAACGGCGAAGGGCAGGTCAATCCATGAAAGTGTAAGTGCAGAAAAAGCCATACCCTCCAAGAGTTCATCATTGGAATCGTCAAAAAACATAGATGCCATCCAATCCATGAGATCAAAGAGCAGGAATGCTCCTCAGCAAAGGGAGCATCCAGAAGCAATGCGGGACAGCTTGCGTGATAATTGAAACAGCTTCGTTGTAGGAGATCCTGGGCAGCCGCCCAGATATCCCATTGCGCCAAAATCCCCAGTGCAGCCGCACGCGCCATACAGCCAGCAACGGAACAGTCCTGTTCATGGGCCTCTAAGGGACCCATCAACTGAACAAAATCCGGAACAGACAATGACGAATTGGAGAGGCAATAATCCAGAGTCCAGGTAAAAGGACAGCGGATACAAGTCATCACAGGTTGCACGCAAGTGAAATACGCAAAGCGGAATGAAAGAGTATATGACACACTCAGTGTCGCCAATGGCAAGACACCAAAACCAGCCAAAAGGCGCTCACGGAGCAGCTGGAGGCGTTCTGGATCGAGCAGGTCCCATCGGGGAGCAGCCATTGTGCAGAAAGCAAATTAAGAGCAAGACACCAGCCGCTAAAGCGAGGATCAACGGGAAACCGCCAAAGACACTGGAAAAAATAGAATGTATGAAAGCCGGGATGACACCAAAAATAGTTTGGAAGGAGGACACCAAGCCCGACCCTACGACCTTAAAAAAGTGTACTAGGCCTTCAGTGTTAGATGCGTTAAAAATACGATGTATTAACTCCCCAAAATGTTGGGGGAGATTAGTGTTTAAAAGGGCCTGTATTTCACTGTGGGTACTCGCCACCTGGAGAATGAATGTCTCCCGGGCGGACGTGAGCATAACTTCCTCGTTCAATAATAGTGCCTTTATTCTGCTCAGTCTATTGAAATCTGGCTCCATGGTAGGGATGGAAGGCCAAATAGAGATATCAACCTTGCCATGAGGGGGAGGAAAAAGCACATTTTTGCAGCAGACAACCCTGTGCAAAACTGTTACAATGTAAGGAATGCCAGCCTGCAGGCCACAACAGTTTTCGTTATTTAAAAGTAAATAACTACCATTGGAAAGGAGAGTGAAAGTAGGAGAAATAACAGGAGCAGGAATACCTTTCAGCACACAAGCAAGATTAGGAGCGGAAACGCTACATGAGCCATGCAATTTAATGTGTTTACAAATAAGCGAATGACCCATAGTCGAGTCGCAGTACTCCCCGTGAGAAAGACTTCCTTGCCGTCCCGAAGGCATTTATACATGAAAGGCAAGGACCAGAGTTCATGCAGGAAAGCACTGCCCAAGGGCCGGTAACGGCCCACAGGATAATGTTTCATGCACGAGTCAAATTCAAACAAGGAAAAAGGTAAAGCGATAACCCCATGAACTAGCCACATAGCAGAATCGAGTTCTGCAACAGAGAACGGCAAAGGATCCATCTTTTCGATATGTAATAGAGTGTAAGTTGCATCTTTCATGGACATAAATTGCTGTTTGTCAGTTAAGTTAAAAGGTAGAAACAAGGCAGAGGTGTTCAAAAAATGCCAAGGAACTTTACCTAACTTGAGCGTTTGTAAAGTCCATGCAAACTGCATAACTGAACGCAATTGATTCTGACCATGATATAACACAGAAACATCATCTTGTACAATATCAACAACAGAGGACACAATATTCTCTAAAGTATAAATGCGAGAAGACAGGGTATTAATACTATTGTCAACAACAGCAAGCACCTTTTCCAAATTTGCTTGATCTATTTCCCGAAGACGGGAAGCAGCTTCCATTTGTGATAGCTTCCAGAGTTCATTATATGTCTCATAAATGAATCTTTAGGTCGGGGACCACGAGGTCCCAAAACAAAGTCGGACAGATCAATATTGCCTGTAAGGAGGGACAAATGTTGTTTAACAGAATCAAGGGACGAATGTTGCAGCCATTGTTTGCATAATTTACCAACGGAATATGTAGTGACAGTACGGGAATCAGTAAATCTCGGATCAGGCCTATCCTGTGTGTAACTAGCTCCTGAGTCGTGAAAACGCATTTGACATGCATTTGATGATGTAGGCCATACCAACCAGGGTGACTGAACTAGCTCAGAAACATTATACGAATTATTTTGTAACAGAGCCTGCAGGGACACGAGGGACATATTGAATCGTGAGCTTTCATTGGGAAAACTCGACAGGGATGGTATTGATGGAGTATTCAATTGTTTAGTGGTTGCTAAGCCCCAACATGTAGTCTGATAGATGGAGACATTGAGGAACATAATTTGTGTAGGGATGAGGCAAGCACGGTGTAATGCCTCGGTTCCCTGTACCTGCCATGGCTTGGAGCCCCAAATAGATTTTAAATCCACTGTATTATCCCAGTACTCATAACCAACCACAGCTAGGGCACTTAGAAAGGAACCTGAATAAAGCAATTTGGTGTGTGTTAACATAATTTTCTGAGTTGATGTCGTATTAAGTCTAAAATAATAGGATGAAGGGTTCGACCGATTAAAATCAGTAAAATAGGTAAACTTATTTCGAAGAGTTTGTGAGCTACCTGGCAAGGGGTTTGGACAATGTTCCCATTGGGTGTAGTTAACAGAACTACGCAGGGCACTTGGCTTATGGAGAAAATGATTACCCCAATGTTGGTAACAATACAAATCGGCATAATTCGCAGAATTCATATATAAATCTTCAGCATTAAAAGACGCATAATATTTTAAATCGGCAAACAATGCTTCAACGGCATGCACATCCCAATCATCAGAATGAATATTATTTTGTACTACATCACCCATTGAAACACGAAGGACATTAGGTACATTAATAATTTCCGTCGGACCATGGATTTGATAGTTCACTGCATCCCATACGATGCCATCAGCAACTGGGAAAGCTGAAATGTTCACAAATGTGTGGTCACGCTTCATGATGTGAGACGAGGAATGAGGAGCCAAAGTTCCAGAAACATAGTCTACAGCAGAGCGTTCAGGTAAATAGTGACCATTAATTAGTAGAAAAAACACTGTGACAAAGCCAATGGACATGAACAAAAAATCAAGAAAAGTACCAACCAGATGTATGTCCAGGGTGGAATCAAAAAATTGTCTCTAAACCAGGATATAAAAATACTGAACTTGGATGGAACTTTTGAAGATGTGGAATCCGAATCAAAGGAATAACGAGTCGGGCTTAGTGGCGATATTGGTTGATGTGCCACCGATTCAGATGCAGGATAAGTATACTCGTCCTCGTCGATGTTGGTGGAGAGTTGGGGATCAATTATAGTTTCAGGCAAAGTAGAGGATTCAGGCAAATCAACCATCTCAATTACAGCATCAGCGATCGTTCGCGCAGATGGACTATGAACATATGTCCGATAAATGGCAGGACAAGAGACCGCTGGTGTGACACTATTCAGGATCGGCCAGGCGCTGTAGCTTGACATTTTCAACTGAGATGTATCTGTTCTCTTTGCGACCAGGAAGCGGTGGTAAAATGACTGTACGTGTTCCCTTCAGGCCAAGAACTGGAACCGGTGCACGAAAAGAGGGGCCAAATTCTTTTTTGTTTTCAACCTTCTCTCGAACCAGTTCTCCAACTTTCGGAAGCCAGCCGGCTACCGGAATCTGCAACGCAGGATCTGTGGCTGAAGGCAAATGTGTAGTTGCAAGTTTGTCTCGGGCTTCTTGTAAGTCCTGTAACATAGCAGAATGGTTATCTACATCAAACTTGGCGGATTGCGCCGCGATGTCTGGACCCTCAAGGTCAGGCACAAACATTCTTATGCCAAAGAGCATTTCGTATGGGGTCCGCCCACCCAGAGGTCTTCTAGGGAGATTATTAAGTGCACGCTGAACGGTATACAAATGGGCCAGCCAGTTCCTGCCAGTACCTATAACCCTAGCTGTTAAGGATTGCTTTAAGTCACGGTTCATTCGTTCAACGATAGAGTTGCCCTCAGGCCTATACGGAGACGAAAATTTCACCCGCACCCCAAGCGAAGCCATTGCATCCTTGTAAGCCCTAGAGGCAAACGCTGGACCTTGGTCCGAATGGAAGGTGCCGCATGCGAAAATTCCCACAAAGACACGCAAATCCCTGATTACATTTCAGGCGTCAGCACTCCGTTGTGGCCAGACCCAGAGAAACCGTGTGCACGAGTCCACTGCCACTAAGATGTATTTATAGGCAGTGTCTGATGAGAATGGACCGCAGTGATCCAAGTAAACACACCCAAAGGGTCTGTTAGCAATGCAGAGCGGTGTTTGTGGTGGACGTGTTACCGTGGAAGGCTTAATCTGTTGACAAACGTCGCAAGAAAGCACAAAAGCACGGGTGTCTTTATATAACCCACGCCACCAATAACGATGCTGCAAGATGGAAACCGTAGCTGACACACCTGCATGAGCAGAAGCCATGCCTTCGTGTGCAGCTGATATCAAGGCACTCCTGCGGTCCGCGTTGGGGATCAGCCGATCTCCAACGTCAGGTATAGTTACATAAGGAACCTGATCGGGACTTAATGTGTAAGAATACTTGGAAGGGAAACCTGTAGGGTAATTATTACCTTCCTTGGTTGCAGCAATAGCTGCTAATATAACAGGGTCTATTTTAGACATGGACCTGGTAACCGCTGCTACTGAACACGTGACTACTGCTGAACGGGCAGCCTCATCTGCCAGATCGTTACCAATAGCGTGTGCGCCCACCCGCTGATGGCCTAAGGTGTGAACCACCTGTGTGAGGGGCAGACGTTGTTGCAATTCTGCCACTCGAACCCAAAGCATTTTATGCTTGATTGTGCTCCCTTTGCGTCCTTGTAGTCGTTTTCGACCAGAAAAACAGATTGTCATTGTAAGACTGTACACAGTAGAAGGAATCACATACAATAAGAGTTGTCTCATCCTGAGAAGCGAACTCAAGTGCAAGTAGCAATGCATGCAGCTCGGCCAATTGTGCGGTACTATCTCCAAGTGTGCGAGTGTGCACTACAGAGGATTTGAACGTTCCATTTACAAAGGAACCCGCAACAATAGCACATGCAGCTGAATAAGCGTGCTTGGACCCAGTGGCCGGTTGCGCCGAACCATCGGTGTAGATCACACATTTGTAATCCTCAAGCGGTAATAAAAACAAAGGAGGAGGATGAACGAATTCATACTGCAAAAACTCCTGAGTCTGCAGAGAAGAATCAAAAACAAAAGTGACGTCCGAAGACGTCAAGGATGTAGCCCATTGTATCCAACGGGGATGCATTGCTTTTGAGTTCGGTACACTTGCCTTTGTTACTGCCTCTAGGGCAGGACAGGGTGTTACCACCAGAATTCGCTTTCCCTGTGCCAGTGCGCGTTCTTTTAGAATCGCCATTTGCACTGCAGTTAGAACTTTTTCGACAGATGTAAAGCGCAATTCAGCGGAAGTGTACAGATGTGACTTGTATGCGATGGGTACTGTATCACCTTCATTAAAGGTTAAGTATGTGAATCCCACCGCCCCGGAATTATTCTAATCACCAGGTTTGTGTGGTTATCACGAGTCAAAAGATATTTAGACTCCAATAGGTCTGTCTGCAAAGACTGCAGAATCGAGGTATGCTCAGGCAGCCAGCAAGACCTTGAATAAGTAGGTTGTATCAAAGCATACAAAGGCTTGATACGCTGGGCATATTCGGGAATGTACGTACGCCCGAAATTCAGAAAACCCAGCAAAGACTGAAGTTTCTTCAGAGTATTTGGGGGGCTGTTCTTGAGCTCATAGCCCAAGAACAGAACGGTAAATTCAGCAATGTGTGACTTAGCAAAGTTAAATTTGTAACCCTGCTCCGCGAATTCAAGAATAATGCGGTCCACACGGGACAAATGCTGAAATAATTCGTCGTCCGTTAGATAGATGTCATCTACGTACGAACATGCGTCTTGATCAATGTCATTTAACAAAGAAACAACACGGGCGGCGAATATACCCGGACTATTTTTGTAGCCCATGGGTAAACGCCGGAACTGGAATAATTTACCACCGGAAGTGAATGCGGTCCATTGACCACTCTCCGGGGCTAGGTTGTGCGTGTAGAAACCGTTTGAAAGGTCAAGTGTCGTTTTGTATTTTTTACGAACAAGACTGTCTACAAGCGCAGAACTGTGTGTATTTTGCACCGCAAAGTTCCGACAATGAGTATTTAAATGCCGGTAATCCAAAACTAAGCGGTACGATCCATCGGGTTTAGAAACCACGAAAAGGGGATTGTTCATAGGTGATACGCATGGTTCAATTACTCCCTGATATTCCAACTGTGTCAGAATTTCGGAGACGGGGCCTTTTGCCTGCCGTTTGATGGGATATTGGGGTTGTGGCTGCGGTAGTGACCGCAAAGGTATTGCATGAGGAGGTGATTCTTCATCCCATCCCACATGGTTGCGGTATAACGCTGGTGCCAGGTACACAGCCCACTCAGCTGCAAGTGCTTCAGCTTTGTCTTTTGGGACATGCCGTGAAAAGCTTGGAAGGATTACCTCCTCTCCTTTATGTGCAGCTAAAACGAATGGGGGTGGCCAATCCACCTCCGCTAACAAAATGTCATATGAAGAGGTTAGATTTTCCCAAAAAATCCCTTTTATTTCACGCGGTATGTCACCTTCAATTTGTATGACTATGTTGTAAAGTCTGTCAGGGGTGCCACTCTCGTGTCAGCTGTCTCTACAGTAACAAATGTTTCAGTTGCTGTCGCCTCCATATGAGGACGTAGCGCCTCCCGCACTATGGTAACTTCCGCGGCGCTGTCTAGGAGGGTCACTGCCCACGTCCAATTCTGGAGTCTCGTTCTCACGGTCTGAGGCATATTTCGCTGTGACAGCGGCAACTTTTTTCTTCTGAAATTGCGGTCGAGGAAGATGAAAGTCTTCTGCTTTCCCTCTGACTTGTTGTCGAGGTTGGTCTCGCTCCTGGGGAGCCTCTCGGCCCCTTCCTCTATCTTGCCGTCCTCCTCCACCAGCCTGTGACGACGTCTGGGCCTGTGAAGAACGAGGAGAACGCGTATCAGAGCTCTGAAACCTTTCTGGTGATTTAATCCTTGACCTATCACGTAAATCATAAGTACGTTCAGAAGAAACCGAAACTGGGGAAGTGCCTCTCGACCCCGGCTTCTTTTGTTGCTTACCCTGTTTTTTCTGTCTCCAACTCTTTTTAGTGAAGACTGGTTTATCATCTTTCTCAGATGTACTTTTTGTTTGTGTAACTTGTGTTTGCGATTGAGTTTGCATTTTTACAAAAGGCTTGTTGCCCAGGCTATTTCTTCCAATTGTTTTATAAGCCCGGGCTATAATTTTCGGTAATTCGCGAGGCCTGTCCAACTCTGGGACCAAAGCCAAAGCATTCGCTACTTGAAAGTTCATAGCATCGCCCTTGACATTTCCAAGGATCAGTTCAGCTACTACATCAAACACTCCCACTAGTCTCATCCCTAATTCCACAGCCGCTTCAGGGCCATGTTCATCCTGTACTTTTTTAATTACAGAGGGTAGAACCGTCATGGAAGGAGTTCCGAAACATTTTGAATAAACTGCTGCGAATACCTTACCCCAGTTTTCACATGATGTCAAATCGGGGATTATGTCTTTTGGCAAACTTATCGTTAGGATGCGGTGTTTATCTACTGGGGATGTATGGGGAAACACTGCTTCTATCTGATCGAACTTTTCTGCAAGCCAGTAAGGATAGTCGTCCTTATTTTGTGGACGTTTGCCCATCACAGAATTTACCATGACAGGACTTATGGTCACTCCAGCGGCTATAGCTGGTTGGCCTGCGACTACAGGAGCAGCTCCATGTAGGCTACCTGTAACGTATGTCACTAGGGCTCGATGCACTCGTACCAATTCGGTATGCATAGTGCGCAGTTCCGCAAGCGGTAATGCCAGATAATTTGGATGCGGGGTATACCCGGCCAATATAGGCCAAGTGGCCCCCTCAATAGATAAGGGGCCTAAACGAACTGCGGTAGTTGGTTGTGGTAGGGCGCCATTAAACCAAACACGGTGCTGCCAAGCCGTGAGAGGTACTTCAAGTTTAGTATAGGGTCGATAGGCAGCTGGAATAGCGGTGGGTTTATATTCATGAAACAGCTTATCACCTGCATCCACCGCCTCAAAAGTGATCCAAGTGTAAAACACTTCAAAGTGATAAGCCGCATCGGCTTGAACCACAAAGACCAACTCGACCCCAGTTTCGGGCACTCCATACACAGCTAAGTGGTCTCGGAGTGCTCCACGACTATGTGCAGCTATCGCCACACCAGCCATGACCAAACAATTATATTCGACAACCTAACAGGGAGCACAAAATGGGTTTTTATGTAACCTTTTTAATAACATCAAGCTTGAAAGAACCTATAAAGCGTTCAATATAGGAGGTATCACCGTCACTTACGCCTCCGGAAGCGTACGTGAGGGTTTTGTGGACAAGCACAAGTACTACTCAAGCGTCTCGCAGTTAAGCAGCCCCACGGTGGTCGCGCCATGTCACAAGGTTTCTGCACATACACAGAGCTATGCACAGGAAAATGGGACCCCGGAATACAGTGGTTTGCCACCATATACCGTAGCACCCAAAAACCCCAACCCAACTAGCTTAGCATCCCATTAGCACCCAAGTACCAATGATTAGACAACCCAGAACACGGTATCTTTATCTCAGGACTCGCAGAAGCAAGAACACTCTTTCGTCACTCACTCGTACTTGTCCACAAGGTGCGTAGGAAGAGACACTGGATAGGTTAAAATGTTTATTCCAACTTACGTGCTCTAATGTACAGTACACGTGTCAGTACTAATAGCATAATGCATATGAATAATATAAGCAGCATGGTTACAATTCCATAGAATACAAACGGGGAAAGCATCTCAGAGCTCAGTGGATAAACGTATAAATAACATTACCACCCTCCCCTTGCAGTAAGATAGTTTATTATAATAATAGAAGACCTCTGGGCTTTGACTAGCGAACCCCCATACCTCAGTCTCTAGATGCAGAATTACATCAGCAGGACATCATAGCTCTTCTCACTGAAAGGGATTTCTCCAAGTGCCTTAAGCGCTAGTAAACCACAGTATTAAAAGCACACCAAATTCTTCATGGCAATTGCACCTAATGTTATGTCTGGGTGCGCGAGACTGGCCATATCAGGAAGAACCAAAATACATTGTTATGTGACCTTGTACATGTTTGTGCAGACTGAGCCCAAAAAGGTGAACAACAGAAAATGCAGACAGTGCAGAAGAACTTGGCACGAGCAAAGGGCGAGGGAGACTCGGCTCAGTGTAACGTGCGCAAAGAAAAGCAGCATGGCAGCCAGGCCTAGGCCAACATAACAAGGCAGGTAACAATCCACAAGACATTCCATAGCGAGGGCTAAAGCCATGATTTTTATTAGTGTGCTGGTACCCTCTTTAACCCAAAACTGGTCCCAGGATGCTTGTTTCCGGTCCAGGGAAGACCTGGCTTGGCAGTTCCGGCTGCACTGCTACCATGAGGAACAGGGTCAAGACTGATTTGCATATGGCTGGGTCTGATCTGGGGTGGCAAAGTGAGCAAAAGAATGATGATGTTTTAACTCAGTGACTGGGGGTGAGGGAAAAGTTTCAGCGCTCCGTCAATAATCTTATTGTGTTTGCTTTGTTCATCCTTTAAGAACCCTGTTTGATTGAGGGGTACAGTATTATTTGCATTTGACCATGCAGTTAGATCAGTGAATAATGCTGTGGTAAAATACTTAGCTTCATTGTCCAAAAGAGCCATTAAGCAGTAGCTTTGTGGGTTGGATCTGCCACCACCTTTGAATATCGGATTTATCATTGACCCTCTTCAGTCATCCGGTATTGACCCTGTTGAAAATGCATAGTTAAACAATGAGACAAACTTTCCTACCCAAAAAGAAGGATTTTCTTTGAATAATGCGGGTGGAATTCCATTTGGGCCGGGTGCAGCATCCCGCCTTGTTTGCGAATTAATTTTCATAAATTTTTGTTGTTCAAATGGACTTTGATTCTGGCCAATTTTCAATGCTTGAATGCTGCTTCCGAATGCCGTATTAGAGTTGAGACATGTGAGGGGTGTTGAGCCAGAGTCGCTGGTAGGGGCATTTTGTTCAGTCCAAGCCGGGACTCCTGTGGGCTGTGGTTCTCCGGTAAATGCTGTAGATAGGTGTGTGACCCATGTAGGCTAACTTATGAATATGCCTTCTCTATTGTGACGTCTTGAAGATGACTTCTGTTAATCAGGTGCTAAATTAAAATTAGATCTCCAGGTGGAGCCACTAGATAGGATGAAGCATTGCACAGTGGTTAGTAAGTCCCTGGACCATGTAATATGTGTAAATTAGCCAAAAATGTGGTTCAAACAAATGGAACAAGCATTGGTAATGCAAACAGGTCTGACTTTAAAGAATGTTGTATGGTAATGTGAAGCATTACTAGTATATGGCATGACAACGGGTATGTACTTGTGTGGAAGCAAAGAACTGTAGAATAATATTGGTGTAGGTAAAAAGGTCAAGTGACAGCTACACTTTCAAGCCAGAACTAAAAATCCATGTAGGTTGATGACTGCCCTCCTCCCAAATGTCCTGCTGCCGGAGAAAAACACCATAAATTATCTTCTTATCTAAGACCCTTTATTAGTATTACAGTGTCATGTGTGTTCCCCTGAACATTCAACATCAGGCAGCTGGATAAATAAACAAAATGATCACAGCTGTGGGGAGGGCAAATACTTTTTTGTGGAAGCACACAACTTCTGCCTAATCAAAACATGTACTCCTGGCCCCAACACGTGGATGGAACCAAAGCCCCTCGCCTGGTGATTCTCACATAATTGACGACAAAGACTGTTATATCAAGAGATGCAGGATATAAGTGCCCTAGGACAATAAAACGGCCTACTGTATGCAAAATGAAGCTATAGTGGCTGCATGTCAGGGGTAAAGCTGAAGACTAAAATTTGGCTCTGATACGACCAGCAATAAGGGAATTGTGAAGTGTAGATTGGCATGTTTTATGTTTTGCCAAAATCTAAGATTATGTAACATATTGCGCAGCCACTGAGTGCTGCCCATCTTCAGTCCAAGTTCTGCCATACAAGATTTCTTTCCATGGTGGGCTGTACTTTGTTCTCGCTTCTCTTTATTTCTCAGGCAGAGTTCATAGCATAAAATGTTCCACCTCTGGACACAAATACCTTCCTGATTAGCTGTGCATGCCTTATCCAAGCCATTCTTCGAGAGAATGTGTCCATCCCGTTAAATGCATAAGACACACCTCAAACAAGTTGTCCTAGCATATGGTTACCATTCGGATTTTGAACTTATGCACACATTTGCACATCATGTTCGGTGGATCATTCCCCATGACCGGCTCCTTCCTTTGAATCACTTCCTGTGCCTCGATCACCAGAGTCAGCCTTGTGACTAAACTCATTTTTTTTCTCTTCTTAATAGCTTGCATGCATGCACAAAAGCAGCCCAAAATGGAAGAATTTCGGATTTTTGGCTATGTGAACCACAAATACATATTTAGCCATTAAAATGTTGTATTAATCACTCCATAACTAAATGACTCAAGATATGCAAGCGCCTCCCACACAGCTGTGCGTCTTTGAACAATAATGAATAACAATAGCATGATTGTTGTTTAATTAGTTCAAATTAACATTCATTTCCACGTTACTTTAAATATATTGCGGCTGTCTTCTTATTATTTGCAGCATATTCGCTCATAATGGCGTAGCAACTTTGATTGGCAGTTGTCTTTTTCCATATTACGTTAACACAAATATCCTTTTGAGTGCTAAAACGTAGGGGCTGGGTGAGTTTTCGAAATATAACAATGCAGGATATTTGTGAAGCTTTATCCTCGTCAGCTGCACTCTGGCAAACATCACTGCACAGATGTAGTATGTATAATGTGTGTATGTATTTGTAATTGTAAATTGTATTTTTATAGAGCTTACTACCCCTGATGAGGGGTCGAAGCACTTTTCGGAGAGTAGCACGCTACTCCGAAACCCAAAAAGTATTAGTGGTGAATTAGTATAGGGCAATATGAAATTAATTTGAATGGTGGACATGTGAGTCTGTTATTTGGGTTGAAAGGAAGAGTGGAGGGATAGAAGAGTGAGGGGTTTGATTTATATTGCATTTGGTCCCCCTGATGAGCCATCAAAGCACTTTTTGACGAGTAGCACGCTACTCGGGAACCCAAACAGGATTAGTGGTGAATCAGTAAAGGGAAATATTAAATGAATTTGAGCGGGTGGCATTTGAGTCTGTAAGTTGGATTAAAAAGGATAGTGGAGGGATAGAGGAGGGAGGGGTCTAGAAAGTGTTTATTTTGGGGATCATAGCAGCAGGAGGAGGTTTGGGATGAGTAGGGGGGAAAGTCAGGGAGAAGGGTTTAGAAAGGCTTGTTTGTGTGATCTGAATAGTAAAAGAGGTTTGAGATAATGCAAGGGAGGAGGGAACAGTCTAGAAAGGGTTATTTTGGGGATCATAGTAGTCAGAGAGCGGAGGTAGAGGATATATTGAAAGAGGTATACAGTGAGAAATAGGGCAGTGCATTGGAGAGAGTAGTTGATTGAGGTTTGGGATGAGTCAGGGAGTTGAGGTAGAGCATATATAGAGAGAGGTATGGGGTGAGATATAGCATAGTTCATTGGAGATGCTGAATTAGGAGTAAAGTGATAAATATAAAGATACATTAATACATGGAAGGTATGTATTTATAAGTACAGTAATATATCTAGATTTAGTGTTGTATTCAATAGACTCAGACTTTCAAGTGTTGCTGTACTTTAAGCTAATGTATGTGTGTGTATATATATATATGTATATATATCACTACCAGATATCCGTTTTGTTTGAACTTCTGCTCCCTTGTTGCAAAACGAAAGGCGAACTCCGTGTTAGCTGGTGCAAATGTATTTTATTTCGCCCTCACACCACCGCCATGACGCGTTTCGGCCTGAAGAGGCCTTGATCACATGATGCATCTGCAGAGTGAATTTACATTTTTAAAGTGCTCAGTGCCTACACACGTGGTATAATACAACCATAGACAGAGAAGACATACTCAACAACATGAATACTGTGCAAATAACATTGTAAGCAGCAGGGCTAAAGTGCAAGGTTGATTTCATTTGTGCAAATAGCTTTGAACAGTTAAAATAAGTAGACAGATATTAAAACCAGTGATAACAGTTAAAACTATTGAGACAGTTAAAAAATAATACTTGTAATCCAAATATTAAAATTAACCATACACAGTAGATTTATAATGAATTATACTTATGTCTATAACTGCTAAGATGTTGATTACATCTCCCGGGACAACCATGACTCATGTCTTATTTCAAACTATGTAGTTTCAATATTGTTTCCCAGGAAATCCGTCTTGTACTGTTCTTTAGCTAATAATGGCACTAACCATAATGGCACTTTAGATGCCAGTTGCCAAAAATAAAGCCCCAGTGGGCCTTGTCATGGATATTCTCTCTACTTACATCTGTCTAGATAAAGTGCTATGTGCAATTGGTGTCACCAATGTGTGAAAAAGTGCAAATAATGCAAAATCTAAAAAGGAAGGATAAAAAGAATTACATCCTAATAACCTTAAAAAATGGATTCAGCGGGTTGTTGACAGGGGACATGTCCATATGAGTACTGCTGTTGTGTGGGATTATAGACATGTGAAGAAATCTTCAATCGAGTTATGCCCCTGAGGTGTCTTGGTATCCAGTTCTATTATGTATCGGGTTTCCAATTTACGTAGGAGCACTTCCCGATTGCCTCCCCGCCTTAAAGGCAGTACTGCATCCACCACAAAGTATTTGAGATTTTCCAAATTGTTGTTGTGGATGTCTTTAAAGCGTCGGGCAACCGGGTAGGTTGGGTCGGAATTTGTAATGGCCCTTAGATGTTGTAGTATTCTCTTGTGGACTTGCAGTTTTGTGCTACCCACATATTGCAGTCCACAAGAGCAGTCCAAGATGTAAACCGCATACTCCGTTTTACACGTAAGTAGTTTGCTGATCAGTATTGGTTCTTCACTAAACGGGGTTCTGTAGCTGGTTCTATTGATCCCAAACCTGCACGCACGGCAGGTGGTGCATCTCACGAACCCCTTCCTTGAAGACAACCAATTGGAATTTGTTCTGACCTCTGGACTGCTACTTACTAAAGAGTCTTTCATAGATCTCGCTTTCCTGAATGTAATTTTGGTTTTGGCAGATAGTTGCTCTCCCAACACCGGATCACTCAAAACTATGGGCCAAATCTTGTTCATAATCGTACGCAGCGAATGCTGTTGTTTATTAAATGTAAGTATCAATCTTGTCTCTTGTTCAGATTTTGGTGTGACTAGTTTCTTTTTTGAGGCAAGAACAACTGACCTGTTCATTGCTGTAGATCTTTTAATGGCATTGTCTATTGCCTGCTCAGAATAACCTCTCATCAAAAATCTGTTTTTGCTGTCAGTTTGAGCCTGCAATAGATCTGTATCGTTGCTGCAAATTCTTCTAATCCTCATCATCTTCCCAAAGGGGATGCTGTGTATTAGATGCTTCGGGTGGTGGCTTGTGGTATGCAATAAGGTATTTCCTGCAGTCTTCTTCCGATATAGTTTAGTTTCTATATTGTCATCAGCTATATAAATTTCAACATCTAAAAAGTACACTGATTGATTACTGATGTTGGCAGAAAAGTGCGAATTCAGTGAGTTCATATTGATTTGTTCAATGAATGTGCGTGCACTTTCTTCAGTGCCCCTCCAAATCACGAACAAATTATCAATGTACCTCATCCAGGCAACCACATGTTTCTTCAAGACATTTTCATATTTTACTTTAAGGACTTGCTCTTCCCACCATCCCATATGGAGGCAGGCATAGCTTGGAGAAAAGCATGCCCCCATTGCTACCCCTCGTGTTTGCTGGAATATTTGATTCTGAAATAAAAAATAATTATTTTCTAAACAGAAAGAAATCATATTCACAAGCATTTTGTTGTGCTGGTATAGATGCAGGGGTCTGGAACCTAGATAATATTCAACCGCCTTAATGCCGTCCTGATGGTGTATACTAGTGTACAAAGAGGTAACATCAAGGGACATTAATAAATAATTTGATTCCCACTTGTAATTATTGATGTTTCTAAGAAAGTCACTAGTATCCTGTATAAATGACGGCAAAGTTTGTACATATTCCTCTAAAAAGAAATCTATGTATCGGTAAGTGTTCTCTAGCTGACTCTTCCGGGCTGAGATGATTGGTCTGCCAGGCGGTTTAATGGCGTCCTTATGTACATTTGGTATAAAATATATCACCGACATGGTCGGGTGATCATTCTTGAGATATTTCCATTCATCACTACTGAGGAGGCCGGTGCTTTTCCAGGCAAGTAATTTGGCATGATAATCATTCCAGGCAGCCTTTACCGATAGGATGTTGCTCCTTTTATGACAGTCTCTGCCATTAAGCTGCTTTGTCGCTTCCTCCAAATAGACTTTTTTGGGCCAAATTACTACATTTCCTCCTTTATCAGAGTTTCTGATGATTATTTGATCATTCATTGGTAATTTCTTTATTAGTTTAAAATATTTGCCACTCTGATAGTTGTATTTCTTACCAGCATGTGATGTATGATAGTTCAATTTTTTAATCTCTGAGGTAACATTGTCATTGAAAATGTCTAAAGAGTTTCGAATCATGATTGGTTGGAAAGTTGACTTAGGTTTAAACTTCTTTAAAACGAAAAATCCAAGAACTTGAGTGTGTATCAAGGAAAATCTCGCACTCCACAGCTTAATCCATAAGATTTATTTGCGACAACGCGTTCCACCCGAAACAGGGCTTCGTCACGGTCAAAACTGAGTACAACGAGCCCCATCAGGTTATAAAATAAAAACAGGGGCTACTATGCCATAGAATTAAAAGACAGATGACCCAAATAGCCAAACTTTTCCGTCTCAGCAGGTTTTTCAGAAAAATGCAGTAAATAAAAGTGATTATGCTCCACGGTTTTTCATAATTGTTACTACATTAATTTCAAAGTGAAAAATGTATTAAACATTCCATTTTGGCACAAATTTAAGTGCAAGGAAAAAGGCATAAATTCAGCATGTTATCAATGCAAAACGATGAAATGTAACTGCAGATATCTTATTATTAATACCCAACGCGTTTCGGCGTAAACGCTGTGATCAAGGCGTTTATGCCGAAACGCGTTGGGTATTCGGCTGAGGTACCTGGAATAAAATTTACCCCAAGCACTGATGGATTTTTGCCTTATTTATGCAGAAGGAGTGTGCGCCTAGCAACTTGGTTGCAGAGTGAAGCGGAGATATACATATATTACCTACTGGCGGATGCCAGTAGGTATTTATATTCAAAAGGTGTTTTTTGTTTTGCCAATATCTTTGGCGCCATTTGATGAATCTTCACGAAATTTTAAAAACTAATGCCCTGCTCCGGTCAGCTCCTGGATGGAAAGTTTTGGGGTAATTCGTCAAGCGGGGGCCGAGAAAAAAGGGGGGTCCCAAAATGCTTAATTTCTATAGGAAACTTTAGACAAAGCTACAGCCCGAACTGCTGAACGGAATTAAACCACATTTGGCAAAAAGGTAGCTCTTGGTTCAGAAAGCAACCTTTTTTTTAAATGGTGTAAATCCGTTCGTTCAGTAGTTCCTGAAATATTGATATTTAAAACATTTATATATCTGGTGACCACGGTGGATCCGCGAACCCTCCCGAGCATGAGCTTGATTCTGATTGGCTACCAATACTCTAAACCAAAAAGTGTTGGCAGCCATCTTGTGCGGTTGAACTGAGTCACAAGAAAAAAGGTTCAAAATGAAGAAAAGGGGGCAGGGTAAAAACACCCTGACCCCCTAGGACTGCTCAGGGGGTCCCACAGGGATTTGTGCCGGGTGTGCTAGGTCCTGAGGGCAATGCACAATTATCATGCGGGGGCACACAACCCCCCCGCAGCCCCAGGGACCGCCACCTCCCCAGGGATTTTTTGATTAAAACTGCGTAGGGGGGCTCCTGCCCTGGGGACCGCCACCTCCCCAGGACGATCCTTTATTATGGGCGGGGGGCCTCACGGGCCTCCCCAATCCACGGGGTCAGCCACCTCCCCAGGGCTTTAATTTAATTAAAGAAGTGTGGGGGGGCTCCTGCTGGGGACCGCCACCTCCCTGAGGCATTGAGTATGTAAATATGGGGGTCCGTTACGGACCCCTGGCCCCGGGGACCACCACCACCACTAGGCTTTAAACACTAAGGGAGGGGGGCCATGCCGGCTCCCTCCTGGAGCCCTCCTTGGCCCCGGGGACTGCCACCCCCCAGGGCTGGCTCCAGCAATGTTTGCAGCTCCCCTTGTCCAAAAGCAATGCCGGCTCCCACAGGAGGCGGGGAGCTGGCAGGGGCCGCATGGGCAGTGGGGCTCCCCCCACAGTCCCCAACATGAGGCCAGGCCCAGGGGAATGGGGTCCCCGGGACCAAAAGTGGCCCAGGGAAGGGGCGCCACATGTCCCCTCTCCCTTTTGTTATTAGTAAAAAAAAAAGAAAAAGAAATAAGGCCGGGCCCCAGGGCATGGGGTCCCCAGGGGCAAAAATTGGTCAAATTTTTAAAAAAAATAGAAAGGCTGGCCAGGCCCTGGGGTCCCCGGCTCTAAGAAAGGCCCAGGGAAGGGGGGCCACGCAGGCCCTCTTCCAGAAATAATTTTTTGCCGGGCCCCGGGGGATAGGGTCCCCGGGGCCAAAATTGGCCTGGGGAGGGGGGCCCCACGGCCCGCCTTTCCTGTAAAAAATAAATAAAGGAAAGGCCTGGCCCCGGGGTCCCCAGGGCCATAATCGGCCTCAGGAGGGGGGCCTCACGCCCCCCTCCTTTTCAATAAAAAAAATGGCTCAGGTCCTGGGGGATGGGGTCCCCAGGGCCCAAAAGGCTCAAGAGAAGGGGGGGCCACACTGCCCCCTTCTTAAAAAAAAAAATGTTTAAAAAACGGCAACTTGCCAGATGCCCCGCCCCCTCCCTGCATGACTCTGTAATGCGCCTCCTGGCACGCTCTGCGTTGTGGGATTAAGTCTCCATCACTACTGAGGGTCCCTGGGGGCCAACTAGGCCACCAGGGACCTCCAGTAAGCCCCACACAGTGGGATTGCTGAGAGGTGGTACAAGGCGATGCCCCTTTTTTACACCACTCTGCAAATGCACCTCTTGGCGCCCTGGTGATGGGGTGATGAGGTCCCCTTGTGTTCTGAGGACCTCAGGACTAAAGTGGACTTCATCCTCCAAGCAGCAGTGTGCCAGGAGGCGCGTTTGTAGAGTGGTGTCAAAACGCGGGCGTGGCCTCTGACCACTCTCAGCAATCCAGCTGTGTGGGGCTTACTAGAGGTAACAAGAGGGCTAGTTGGCCCCCTGGGGCCCCTCAGGAGGCAAGGGGACTTCATCCCCCAACCAAGAGCGCGTCACGAGGCGTGTTTGCAGAGTAGTGGAGAAAGGGGGCGTGGCCTCTGTCCACCACTGTGTGGGGCTTACTGGAGGTAACAGGTAGGCTAGTTGGCCCCTAAGGGCCCCCACAAGTGAAGGGGACTTTAATACCCACCCAAGAGCACACCAGGGAGCGCGTTTGCAGAGTGATGGGCAAAGGGGGCGTGGCCTGCTATGAGAACTTACCAATCCTGCTGTGTGGGACTTACTGGAGGTAATAGGAGGGGTAGATGGCCCCCAAGGATGTTCTTGGGGGCCAACTACCCCTCCTGTTACCTCCAGTAAGTCCCACACAGTGGGATTGTTAAGAGGTCTTCGGAGGCCACGCCCCCCCTTTCTCCCCCACTCTGCAAACGCGCCTCCTGGGAAACTACTGGTTGGGGGATGAAGTCCACTTTACTCCTGAGGGACTTTGAGGGCCAAGAAGCCTCCTGTAAGTCCTACGCAGCGGAATTCCTGAGCGCTGGACAGAGGCCCAGCCCCCTTTCTCCACCACTCTGCAAACGCGACTACTAGTTAAAGAGGCATTTGCAACGTAATAGGTCTCACATTTGCTAGAGTTAGAACTATTGGTGTTGTAAATGTAAACAATTTTTACTAATGTTTTTGGGAGTGGAGTGGATGTACGTTGTGTGTAGTGGAATTATGTGGTATGCTGTGCAGTGAAATTATGTGGATAGAAAGTATGTGGTACTTAGTGTATAGGAATTATGTAGAGTGGGATTATGTGTTATGGAGAGTAATTATGTGGTATGGTAGTCTGTGTTGTGGAGTGGTAACCTCAGGTTTAGTCTTCCTCATTTCCATAGAAGCTTAACTATAACCTCAATGAGACCAAAAAAAGAAGGAACCACTGAGGAGCACTTCTGGACCTAGTCAGAGGTTTGAGCAGGGCCACTGGAATTATGCGACTGTTTGGCTGCACCGACTTTCGCACAATTATAAATTTTCTGCATTTACCACATAATCCATCATCTGCTGCATATTCTGCAATTTTGAACAAAAAAAAACCTTGTTTCTACCTCAAACAGCTCAAACGTTACCAAAAATGCAGCAACAAGTGTTATAGCGTGGTGGAAGGCCCTTTGAAAACATAAAATGGTCACCTGTTACTTATTGCTGAATGTGGGTGTTAAATTGGTACTAATGGTGTGCAAACCACTCTTGCTTGCTTCTGCGCTTTCTTGCCTCTTTCTGCATTTCTCATGCTTCTTTTAGACGTTTCTTCCTTTTTTTGCACTTCTCTTGCCTCTTTCTAGACATCTCTTCCGCTTTCTGCACCCCCTTCTTTCTGCACCTATCTTGCTTCTTTCTGTACCTCTTTTGCTTCTTCCTGCACTTCTCTTGCCTCTTTCTGCACCTCTCTTGCTTCTTTGTGTACTTCTCTTGCCTCTTTCTGCAACCTTCTTGCCTCTTTCTGCAACCTCTGTTGCTTCTTTATGCACTTCTCTTGCTTCTTTCTGCACCGCTCTTGCTTCTTTCTGCACTTCTCTTGCCTCTTTCTACACCCCTGTTGCTTATTTCTGCACTTCTCTTGCCTCTTTCTGCACACCTGTTGCCTCTTTCTGCACCTCTCTTGCTTCTTTCTGCATTTCTCTTGCCTCTTTCTGCACCTCTGTTGCTTATTTCTGCACTTCGCTTGCCTCTTTTTGCACCCCTCTTGCCTCTTTCTGCACCTCTGTTGCTTCTTTCTGCACTTTGCTTGCCTCTTTTTGTACCCCTCTTGCCTCTTTCTGCACCTCTGTTGCTTCTTTCTGCAATTCTCTTGCTTCTTTCTGCACCTCTCTTGCAAATTTCTGTACCCCTTGTGCCTCTTTGTGTACCTCTGTTGCCTCTTTCTGCTCCTCTCTTGCCTCTTTCTGCATCCCTCTTGCCTCTTTCTGCACCTCTCTTGTCTCTTTCTGCATCTCTCTTGTCTCTTTCTGCACCTCTGTTGGTTCTTTCTGCACTGCTCTTGCTTCTGTCTGCTACTCTCTTGCACATTTCTTCACCCCTCTTGCCTCTTTCTGCACCTCTGTTGGTTCTTTCTGCACCTTTCTTGCCTCTGTATTAACCCCAGTTCCCTCTTTCTGCACCTCTTTTGCCTGTTTCTGTGACTCTCTTGCCTCTTTCTGCACTTTTCTTGCCTCTGTCTGCACCTCTGTTGCTTCCTTCTGTACTTCTGTTGCCACTTTCTGCACCCCTGTTGCCTCTTTCTGCACCTCTGTTGCTTCTGTCTGCAGTTCTCTTGCTTCTTTCTACACCTCTCTTGCATCTTTCTGCACCCCTCTTGCCTCTTTCTTCTATCTTCTTCCCTCTTTGTGCATACCTCTTGCCTCTTTCTGAACCTCTCTTGCCTCTTTCTGCACCCCCTTGCCTCTTTCTGCACTTCTGTTGCTTCTTTCTGCACTTCTCTTGCTTCTTTCTACACCTCTCTTGCTTCTTTCTGCTCCTCTCTTGCTTTTTTCTGCTCCTCTCTTGCCTCTTTCTGCATCCCTCGTGCCTCTTTTTGCACCTCTGTTGCCTCTTTCTACTCCTCTCTTGCCTCTTTCTGCACCTCTCTTCGTTCTTTCTGCACCTCTTGTGCCTCTGTCTGCACCCCTCTTCCCTCTTTCTGCACCTCTTTTTCCTGTTTCTGCAACTCTTGTGCCTCTTTCTGCACTTTTCTCGCCTCTTTCTGCATCTCTGTTGCTTCCTTCTGCACTTCTCTTGCCTTTATCTGCACCCATCTTGCCTCTTTCTGCACCTCTGCTGCTTCTTTCTGCACTTCTGTTGCTTCTTTCTGTATCCCTCTTGCCTGTGTCTGCACCCTTATTCCCTCTTTCTGCACATCTCTTGCCTCTTTCTGCACCCCTGTTCCCTTTTTCTGCACCTCTCTTGCCTGTTTCCGCAACTCTCTTTCCTCTTTTTGCAGTTCTCTTAGCTCCTTTTGCACCCCTGTTGCTTCTTTATGCACTTCTCTTGCCTCTTTCTGCACCCCTCTTGTCTGTTTCTGCACTGCTCTTGATTTTTCTGGATCTCTTTTGCAAATTTTGGCACCCTCTTGCCTCTTTCAGCACCCCTCTTGCCTCTTTCCGCACCCTCTTGCCTCCTTCTGCACCTCTGTTGGTTCTTTCTGACCTGGTCTTGCTTCTTTCTGCACCTCTTTTGCCTGTTTCAGCAACTCTCTTACCTCTTTCTGCACTTCTCTTTCCTCATTCTGCACCTCTGTTGCTTCTTTCTGCACTTCTCTTGCCTCTTCATGCACCCCTCTTGCCTCTTTCTGCACATCTGTTGCTTCTTTCTGCACTTCTTTTGCTTCTTTCTGCACTTCTGTTGCTTCTTTCTGCACCCCTCTTGCCTCTGTCTGCACCCTTCTTCCCTCTTTCTGCACCTCTCTTGCCTCTTTCTGCACCCCTGTTCCCTTTTTCTGCACCTCTCTTGCCTGTTTCTGCAACTCTCTTTCCTCTTTCTGCAGTTCTCTTGCCTCCTTCTGTACCTCTGTTGCTTCTTTCTGCACTTTTGTGCCTCTTTCTGCACCCCTCTTGTCTGTTTCTGCACCTCTCTTGCCTGTTTCCGCAACTCTCTTTCCTCTTTTTGCAGTTCTCTTAGCTCCTTTTGCACCCCTGTTGCTTCTTTATGCACTTCTCTTGCCTCTTTCTGCACCCTCTTGTCTGTTTATGCACTGCTCTTGATTTTTCTGGATCTCTTTGCAAATTTTGGCACCCTCTTGCCTCTTTCAGCACCCCTCTTGCCTCTTTCCGCACCCTTCTTGCCTCCTTCTGCACCTCTGTTGGTACTTTCTGACCTGTTCTTGCTTCTTTCTGCACCTCTTTTCCCTGTTTCAGCAACTCTCTTGCCTCTTTCTGCACTTCTCTTTCCTCCTTTTGCACCTCTGTTGCTTCTTTCTGCACTTCTCTTGCCTCTTCATGCACCCCTCTTGCCTCTTTCTGCACATCTGTTGCTTCTTTCTGCACTTCTTTTGCTTCTTTCTGCACTTCTGTTGCTTCTTTCTGCACCCCTCTTGCCTCTGTCTGCACCCTTCTTCCCTCTTTCTGCACCTCTCTTGCCTCTTTCTGCACCCCTGTTCCCTTTTTCTGCACCTCTCTTGCCTGTTTCTGCAACTCTCTTTCCTCTTTCTGCAGTTCTCTTGCCTCCTTCTGTACCTCTGTTGCTTCTTTCTGCACTTTTGTGCCTCTTTCTGCACCCCTGTTCCCTTTTTCTGCACCTCTCTTGCCTGTTTCCGCAACTCTCTTTCCTCTTTTTGCAGTTCTCTTAGCTCCTTTTGCACCCCTGTTGCTTCTTTATGCACTTCTCTTGCCTCTTTCTGCACCCCTCTTGTCTGTTTCTGCACTGCTCTTGATTTTTCTGGATCTCTTTTGCAAATTTTGGCACCCCTCTTGCCTCTTTCAGCACCCCTCTTGCCTCTTTCCGCACCCCTCTTGCCTCCTTCTGCACCTCTGTTGGTTCTTTCTGACCTGGTCTTGCTTCTTTCTGCACCTCTTTTGCCTGTTTCAGCAACTCTCTTACCTCTTTCTGCACTTCTCTTTCCTCATTCTGCACCTCTGTTGCTTCTTTCTGCACTTCTCTTGCCTCTTCATGCACCCCTCTTGCCTCTTTCTGCACATCTGTTGCTTCTTTCTGCACTTCTTTGCTTCTTTCTGCACTTCTGTTGCTTCTTTCTGCACCCCTCTTGCCTCTGTCTGCACCCTTCTTCCTCTTTCTGCACCTCTCTTGCCTCTTTCTGCACCCCTGTTCCCTTTTTCTGCACCTCTCTTGCCTGTTTCTGCAACTCTCTTTCCTCTTTCTGCAGTTCTCTTGCCTCCTTCTGTACCTCTGTTGCTTCTTTCTGCACTTTTGTGCCTCTTTCTGCACCCCTCTTGTCTGTTTCTGCACCTCTCTTGCCTGTTTCCGCAACTCTCTTTCCTCTTTTTGCAGTTCTCTTAGCTCCTTTTGCACCCCTGTTGCTTCTTTATGCACTTCTCTTGCCTCTTTCTGCACCCCTCTTGTCTGTTTATGCACTGCTCTTGATTTTTCTGGATCTCTTTTGCAAATTTTGGCACCCCTCTTGCCTCTTTCAGCACCCCTCTTGCCTCTTTCCGCACCCTTCTTGCCTCCTTCTGCACCTCTGTTGGTTCTTTCTGACCTGTTCTTGCTTCTTTCTGCACCTCTTTTCCCTGTTTCAGCAACTCTCTTGCCTCTTTCTGCACTTCTCTTTCCTCCTTCTGCACCTCTGTTGCTTCTTTCTGCACTTCTCTTGCCTCTTCATGCACCCCTCTTGCCTCTTTCTGCACATCTGTTGCTTCTTTCTGCACTTCTTTTGCTTCTTTCTGCACTTCTGTTGCTTCTTTCTGCACCCCTCTTGCCTCTGTCTGCACCCTTCTTCCCTCTTTCTGCACCTCTCTTGCCTCTTTCTGCACCCCTGTTCCCTTTTTCTGCACCTCTCTTGCCTGTTTCTGCAACTCTCTTTCCTCTTTCTGCAGTTCTCTTGCCTCCTTCTGTACCTCTGTTGCTTCTTTCTGCACTTTTGTGCCTCTTTCTGCACCCCTCTTGTCTGTTTCTGCACCTCTGTTGGTTCTTTATGCACTGCTCTTGCTTCTTTCTGGACCTCTCTTGCAAATTTCGGCACCCCTCTTGCCTCCTTCTGCACCTCTGTTGGTTATTTCTGCACTGCTCTTGCTTCTTTCTGCACCTCTTTTGCCTGTTGCAGCAACTCTCTTGCCTCTTTCTGCACCTCTCTTGCCTTCTTCTGCACCTCTCTTGCTTCTTTCGTTACTTCTCTGGCCTCTTTCTGCACCCCTCTTACCTCTTTCTGCACCTCTGTTGGTTCTTTCGTGAACTGGTCTTGCTTCTTTCTGCACCTCTTTTGCCTGTTTCATCAACTCTCTTGCCTCTTTCTGCACTTCTCTTGCCTCCTTCTGCACCTCTGTTGCTTCTTTCTGCACTTCTCTTGCCCCTTTATGCACCCCTCTTGCCTCTTTATGCACATCTGTTGCTTCTTTCTGCACTTCTTTTGCTTCTTTCTGCACTTCTGTTGCTTCTTTCTGCACCCCTCTTGCCTCTGTCTGCACCCTTATTCCCTCTTTCAGCACCTCTCTTGCCTCTTTCTGCACCCCTGTTCCCTTTTTCTGTACCTCTCTTGCCTGTTTCTGCAACTCTCTTTCCTCTTTCTGCAGTTCTCTTGCCTCCTTCTGCACCTCTGTTGCTTCTTTCTGCATTTCTCTTGCCATTTTCTGCACCCCTCTTGCCTCTTTCTGCACCTCTGCTGCTTCTTTCTGCACTTCTGTTGCTTCTTTCTGTATCCCTCTTGCCTGTGTCTGCACCCTTATTCCCTCTTTCTGCACATCTCTTGCCTCTGTTCGCACCCCTCTTGCCTCTTTCTCCACCTCTTTTGCTTCTTTCTGTACTTCTCTTGTCTCTTTCTGCACCACTCATGCCTCTTTCTGCACCTCTGTTGGTTCTTTCTGCACATCTCATGCTTCTTTCTGTACCTTTCTTCCTCTTGCTGGACTTTTGTTGCCTCTTTCTGCATTTCTCTTGCTTCTTTCTGCACATTTCTTCCTCTTTCTGCACCACTCATGCCTCTTTCTGCACCTCTGTTGGTTCTTTCTGCACATCTCATGCTTCTTTCTGTACCTTTCTTCCTCTTGCTGGACTTTTGTTGCCTCTTTCTGCACTTCTCTTGCTTCTTTCTGTGCCTTTCTTCCTCTTTCTGCACATGTCCTACCTATGTAGGCATAGTTAGAAATTAGCATTTAAAAAACCTTAGAAATTCACTGAAAAAACCAGAGGTTTCAGGCACGTTATAGTTAGGAATTCTCTTGCTTCTTTCTGAACTTCTCTCGCCTCTTTCTGTACTGAAATGGGAAGTGCAAACTGTCAAGTTTAAAGGTCTGCGTGCTCTTGTGACTGCGGTATATGTCTACTTGTACATGTATTCTTACATGTGATATGCATCTGAAGATGGTAGGTTAAAAAGCGGGTAACTTCTCCTGTAGGTGGTCAAATCTTCTCAGTTCTGCTCGGTCATTCGGTTGCACAGGCAGACATGTATTATGTATATATGTGTTATAGAGCCCCTCAAATATACTATTGAATGAATACCCATGTGCCCTGTATTGTGAGCAGAAAGAAATGCATACAAATTTGTACACAAATTTACAGAGTGTGCTGTTTGAAACACAGGTATTCAAGTATTTGTATGTTTATTTTCATTTAACATGTCACTAGGTAAAAGTATAGACACGCATGCATACCTTCACAAACCTGGTCAGACTTAAAACAGTGATATGCTTAGGATTGCTGTTTTATATTTGGTAGGCCTAACATTCTGAGCAGTCGATTAATAGTGAACCTTCAAGAGAAAAGTGAGGTTTAAGACATCTTGGGAGAAGGATTAGTGATTAGGCTACTTTGATGAGTCTGTTGTAAGGTACAGTCAAAGTATTTCTCTTTCTGCACCTCTGTTGGTTCTTTCTGCACATCTCATGCTTCTTTCTGTAACTTTCTTTCTCTTGCTGGACTTTTGTTGCCTCTTTCTGCATTTCTCTTGCTTCTTTCTGCACCTTTCTTCCTCTTTCTGCACCTCTCTTGCCTCTTTCTGCACTTCTCTTGCTTCTTTCTGTGCCTTTCTTCCTCTTTCTGCACATGTCCTACCTATGTAGGCATAGTTAGAAATTATCATTTAAAAACCTTAGAAATTCACTGAAAAAACCAGAGGTTTCAGGCACGTTATAGTTAGGAATTCTCTTGCTTCTTTCTGAACTTCTCTCACCTCTTTCTGTACTGAAATGGGAAGTGCAAGCTGTCAAGTTTAAAGGTCTGCGTGCTCTTGTGACTGAGGTATATGTCTACTTGTACATGTATTCTTACATGTGATATGCATCTGAAGATGGTAGGTTAAAAAGCGGGTAACTTCTCCTGTAGGTGGTCAAATCTTCTCAGTTCTGCTCGGTCATTCGGTTGCACAGGCAGACATGTATTATGTATATATGTGTTATAGAGCCCCTCAAATATACTATTGAATGAATACCCATGTGCCCTGTATTGTGAGCAGAAAGAAATGCATACAAATTTGTACACAAATTTACAGAGTATGCTGTTTGAAACACAGGTATTCAAGTATTTGTATGTTTATTTTCATTTAACATGTCACTAGGTAAAAGTATAGACATGCATGCATACCTTCACAAACCTGGTCAGACTTAAAACAGTGATATGCTTAGGATTGCTGTTTTATATTTGGTAGGCCTAACATTCTGAGCAGTCGATTAATAGTGAACCTTCAAGAGAAAAGTGAGGTTTAAGACATCTTGGGAGAAGGATTAGTGATTAGGCTACTTTGATGAGTCTGTTGTAAGGTACAGTCAAAGTATTTCTCTTTCTGCACCTCTGTTGGTTCTTTCTGCACATCTCATGCTTCTTTCTGTAACTTTCTTTCTCTTGCTGGACTTTTGTTGCCTCTTTCTGCATTTCTCTTGCTTCTTTCTGCACCTTTCTTCCTCTTTCTGCACCTCTCTTGCCTCTTTCTGCACGTCTCTTGCTTCTTTCTGCGCCTTTCTTCCTCTTTCTGCACATGTCCTACCTATGTAGGCATAGTTAGAAATTAGCATTTAAAAAACCTGAGAAATTCACTGAAAAAACCAGAGGTTTCAGGGACGTTATAGTTAGGAATTCGCTTGCTTCTTTCTGAACTTCTCTCGCCTCTTTCTGTCCTGAAATGGGAAGTGCAAGCTGTCAAGTTTAAAGGTCTGTGTGCTCTTGTGACTGAGGTATATGTCTAGTTGTACATGTATTCTTACATGTGGTATGCATCTGAAGATGGTAGGTTAAAAAGTGGGTAACTTCTCCTGTAGGTGGTCAAATCTTCTCAGTTCTGCTCGGTCATTCGGTTGCACAGGCAGACATGTCTTATGTATATATGTGTTATGGAGCCCCTCAAATATACTATTGAATGAATACCCATGTGCCCTGTATTGTGAGCAGAAAGAAATGCATACAAATTTGTACACAAATTTACAGAGTATGCTGTTTGAAACACAGGTATTCAAGTATTTGTATGTTTATTTTCATTTAACATGTCACTAGGTAAAAGTATAGACACGCATGCATACCTTCACAAACTTGGTCAGACTTACAACAGTGATATGCTTAGGATTGCTGTTTTATATTTGGTAGGCCTAACATTCTGAGCAGTCGATTAATAGTTAACCTTCCAGAGAAAAGGGAGGGTTAAGACATCTTGGGAGAAGGATTAGCGATTAGGCTACTTTGTATGAGTCTGTTCTAAGGTACAGTCAAAGTATTTCTCTTTCTGCACCTCTGTTGGTTCTGTCTGCACATCTCATGCTTCTTTCTGTACCTTTCTTCCTCTTACTGGACTTTTGTTGCCTCTTTCTGCATTTCTCTTGCTTCTTTCTGCACCTTTCTTCATCTTTCTGCACCTCTCTTGCCTTTTTCTGCACTTCTCATGCTTCTTTCTGCGCCTTTCTTCCTCTTTCTGCACATGTCTTACCTATGTAGACATAGTTAGAAATTAGCATTTAAAAAACCTTAGAAATTCACAGAAAAAACCAGCGGTTTCAGGGACGTTATATTTAAGAATTAGCATTTTAAAAAACCTTTGAAATTCACTGAAAAAAACATAGGTTTCTAGGGACGTTATAGTTAGTCGGACATTTCACTCATACAAAACCAGAGAAATTCAGCCATTAAGCTAACTATAACTCTCGCCCCCGCAATGCACTGCTGATGACATCACATATTACATCACTCATGACATGGTCAGTGACATCACTGATGACATCTCAAATGGCATCACTGATGACATCATCCTCTTAATATCTGATGCACCTCCTCACACCCTAATATAACCTTTGATACACCCACTCTAAAATACAGACTACCATTCTCGAAACCATAGACACACCAATACCAGTTAGTACATACCCGCTCACTGATTGATAGGTCTACACACACATCCACTCACTAACCCATACAGTCACTCATACATGCAGTCACTCATCAATACAGCCACTGATATATGCACTCATACACCCATACAGACACTCACTCACCGCCACTCACCCATAGAGTTACTCACACACCTAGTCAGTCATGCAAAGAATCAATCACACTCCCATTTACTCACCTATACAGTTATTCACAAACCACCTCACTTATTCATACAGATACTAACACATACTTACTCTCTTATACAAGCACTGACACAAGCACACACTCATCCATACAGCCACTCACACAATCACTCATTCTCACATATAGTCACTTATATACTCCAACACTCACATATACTGCCTTTCACACATGCAGTTACTCACACATGTACCACTGAGACATCCATTTACTTACCAACACAGTCATACACACACCCACCCATATAGCCCCTCGCAGATGCATTCATGAACCCATACACCCAGTGAATCAGCCACTCACACATCCATGCAGGGAGTCATACCCCCCACCCACCCATACACACTCAGGCACCCATACAGGTACTCAGACAACCAATCATTAACCCATATAGACACTCACATAGCTACTCGCCAACGCATGCAGCCACTTACACACCAACCTGCAGACTGATACAGACATTCACACAGATTTGTGATTCACCCATGCATTCACTAAGACACGTTTAATCACTCACTTATACAGTCAGTCACGCACCCACTAAATCATCCATTCAGACTCTCATACACCCACTCATTCTTCAATACACCTTGGCGTATATATGTATATAACATACTTAAACTTTTTAGAAACACACAGTCACTGGATGATGAGTGTTTGTGTGTGTGTGTGTTTTTGCATATGTGTTTGGCTACACAAACGTGAGGAGCCAGTGTTGTGTATTCGTTCACTGCAGTTGCTCTACCATGTTTATGAAAGGTTGATTAGGAAATATCACTTTAGAATGAAATTGCTTCACCAATTGTATATGTTTGTTTTTTAAATTTGTTTATTTACATTTTTGTTTCAGTAATTGTTTTAAATTGATTAAATATTCCAAAGTGCATTTGTGATTTGTTAATTGAAAGTGTACTGACCTGCTGAGTGCCAGTGCTTATTGTCTACCCTGTTTGAGCTAGCTGAGTTGTTCCTTGCTTACCCATATTGCTGCAATTGTGTTGGTTCTCGGCTGAACAGCATGGGAACGTCTGCTCCTAATGTGCCCCCGTGGGGAGGGACAGGCCGGGCAACATCCCCTGCTGGTTGTTCAGACGAGTTCCACAGTCCACTGGGGGTTAAGATAGGGGTTAGGTTAGTTGGAAGGGATGGATCAGGCACAGGGAATAGGTAGTTTATAGGGTTAAGTTGGGTACAAGACAGCCTCCTTCTGCTGAATCATTCATGCCTGTTGGCAGTTAGCTTTCAGTGGTTGGGTTCAGAAAGGGCATTAGAACGGATGGTAAGTAGCCAGAGGCCAGATGAAAAAGGTAATGGAGTGATTGTGGCCTGCCGTGACAATCTGATCATTCCCAGTGTCAAGAGGAAAGTGTAGGTGGGTTTAGGAAGGCCACATAGACAAGCGGCGAACAGTATGACAGTGGCTCTATTTGTATAATCACCAATAAGTGGTACAGATGGGTCGAGAGAGAAATAAATTAGTGGGTAGCTCGGGTGGTAGAGGGGGGAGTGTGGGGTTAAGTAGGGCCTCTGTTGTGTACGATTGTGTCGACTTTGGTTCCTTAACCCTATGGTTGGAGTTGGCATGATGTGCAGGTCCGTTGATGGCGCTTCTTAAACATGGGTCATCAAGCATGGTGTGCAGTGTGGTTTCATTGTCGAGAATAGAACTGCCATTGGTTCCCTGGAGGCTTAGTCCGGGTGAAAGCAAGATGATTTTGTAGGTGATTAGAACTGGAGAGTTATTGGCAGCTCATTCAGCTGGGCCACACTTGCACCTTCCAGCATGTGTGCAGTGCCTGCCAGCAGGTCCGTTGTGCACGCAAGCTGACAATATTCAATGTGTCAAGAAGGTGAAGGGAAAAGGAGCACAAAGACAGGTGAACCCCCTTGTAAATGTCACAGGATTTGGCTAAAGTGTTAAAGTTAAATCAATGGCAGTGTCAATCCAAAGTGAACAGTAAAAACAAAGAGATGGTCATGAAATTGCAAGGGTTTGCAGGGAGTCAGTTCATTTTATGGAGCAAGTTATATTTATGAAGGAAGGTGAGGCTGTAGTACATGCTGATGGCAACATGGATAGACTGACAAGACAGAAAGTAGGGTTTGTGAGGCAAGGTGCTTGGCCTTATATCTAAAGACAGAGGAGATGGAAATGGGCAGGCATCGGAAGACATAGGAGTGGAATGAGAGTAGTTATTCTATTCTCTTCTCTTCTGAGAAACTTATAAAGTGCACCGCTACCCTAATTGGGCCTCCCAGCTGTGTTATGGTGTGTGTCTCTGAAGAGCTGTCGATACAGGGTGTAGGTAGGTTGAAGTCTGGGGTGACATTTGCAATCACCAGACATGAAAAATAACCCGGAAGGTGAAACCTGAAAGAGAGATGGCAGTGATTCCTGGCAGACGAGGACAGGGATGATTTCCAGCTGCTGGTGGAGTCCATGGTGCCTCATAGACATTGGTATGAAGGGAGAGAGAGACATCTAGTGCAGTACTCTTGACAATGCAGGAGCAATAGATGAGGCTGGCATTGTTGGCATCAAATGCCAAATCATGGTATTAGGATGTAAACCATGGTGGAGTGCGACATGGTGAAGTACCACGTTCTAGTGGGAATATATGGGGGAATGCTGGCCAGAGGATACGGAAATAGTTGAGCTGGACTAGGATAATGTTACGGATGAATATGAAGATGGGGAGATAATTGAATGCTGAGAGGGTGGACAGCAGTGTATGCATGACTGAAAGTGGCGGCTGCTGGATGATGCACTAGAGGAAGGTGTTGGTCATGTGGGAAGGAATTTTGGTGCATTACAGACAACAAATAAACATGTTGAGCACAAGAAGACATTGAGTAGGACAGACAAGAGAAGTAGAGTGGCATTCTTCATGAGGAATAGACAGCAGAGATAACTGAATGTCTACAGCCAGGAAGGAAGGAATAGTGATTAGCATGGTGTTTGGGGAAGTTTATGAATGATAAAACAAAAGTTGTGTTCAAATCAGTGCATGTGGGAGATGGGGAGGTTAGTTGGTTCTGGGAGAATAAGCGAAAAGACAATAGTATCGGGGGTTAAGATGTGAGAAATGAAGCTCATAGGACTGTCACAAGAATGTTGAGACGGTAAAAAGGCCCACTTATATATTGGTGGAAATGGAACTCTGTCGCAAATGTGACGGGGTGCTCTTTCCGCCCCTGTAACTATGTCATATGAACCCGTCATGTTTGATGGAGCCATACAGCAAAGCGGCAATACATTGGCAGGAACGGCCTTAACGTCAATTCCTGTCAATACTTGAAATGTCCGCCAGCCTGACAGCCAATTTAAAAATTGGGCATCGGGACCTCGCCAGAGCAATGGAGTAATTTACTCTGTCACTCTAGTGGAGGATGGCGTCAGACAACTTATAAATAGGGCCCTAAAGAAGGATCTGTGGGATCATCCATCTTGAAGGACAGTGGTGAGAAAGAATGGGGAAGCCGAGAAGATGGAATCAATTACTGAGACTGGTAAGGATGTTAAAATAAAGTTGCCTAATAAAGTGCAATTAGGTGCTCATTTTCCTGAGCCATGAAACAAAATATTTAGAAAGGTTATTTATAGATGTATACAAATAATTATAAAGAAAGATCTGGTGTTTGTTGGGTGGCCTATAATGTTGGTTAATATTGCGAGATGAACATATACTTTTTTGATCTTTGTCAACTGAGAACACCAATCACAGCATTGCATTTGATTAGGTAAGTACTTAGATGTGAACAGAAGGCCTATTTGGATTTCAGAGGATTAGTTTTGTTACGATTTGATGAGGAGCTCAGGGCAAGGATGGAAGTGAATCACACTAACAATATGGAGAAGTAAATACCTAGTTGTGTCTCCAGTGGTGGCACCTTCAAAGCATAAAAGCACACTGGGCAGAGTTTGCCAATAGAGTTCTGTTAGATGATTCATCCAATTTGATGAGGGCTTGAATATGAGAGGGTTTCCAAGGTAATTCCTGGTGGAAATTTTCCACAAATTACTGTATGTGGGATTTCAATAAGATCAAACATGAATGTGCAAAATCTGGGGTAACCACCATTTTATGCATTGTTTTGGTCAGGTCTCAGTGGGGTAGAGGACTGTGGCAACAAAATAAGAGTAAGGGACAGCAACAGTTTGAAAGTAAGGGCTCATAGTCAAATTAATGTAGAGATTTCCTGTGCATGGCTGGTCTTATATCCTGACAGTGAAGCAGCACACATTTTTGTGGGAGAATTTAGTGAGAGTTTTAGAGTGGATCAGTTAGAAGAGGTGGGTAGACAACCTGACATTTGCAAAAAGGCTGCCTTGAGTTGTATGGGAAACAATGGAGAATAAGGTTTGGGCTGGAAGCGTCTAAGCCCCTTTTATTAATGGCTTTTGCTTACACACATAGTTTCACCTATTGGAGTGGTGCCAACGTTTTCTCGAAAATGCAGGTTGAGTCATCACTGTACCTTAAGCTAAGGTGGATGATGACAATAGGTTGATGAGGCAATTTGTTGCTGGAGCAGAATTGGCAAAATGCATATAAAGCCTAATTTCAGATTGCTGCTGGTACACCCCAGTGATTTTTCATTGTTGGTCATTGAATGTAAAGGTTGTGAGTTGTTATCTGGTTTACTGACAAGGAGGAATGATGGGTTGAAGGAAAATGCCTAGTTAGGATTTTCCTGGTTGTAGATGGTTACTGCCATTTTGGATGATTTCCTTTTAGCTGGAGAGAGAGGATGAACTGGTTTAATTTCAAGGTTTAATGAATGAGTTGGAAGTTCCATTGACCCAAGAAGATTAAAGGTCCTAGTTCTGTTTTGACTTTTTTGAGCATGGAATTAGAGACAGTTCAGATAGAATTCAGGTACCAAGGAAGAAAGTAAGAAAATTGTTGACAGGTGAGTACCTTGCAGGAAAAAACAAATGGTTAAATATTATGGGAACAGAAGAGTCTGGGGCACACAAATAGATATGACGTTGGGGAATATCTCCCTGGTGGAATATTGTATTAAAGGTAGTGAGATTCAGCAAAGCAAGTTGAAAGATGGCAGTTAAAAGAGAGATTAGGTGACTGGTGAACACTGATAAGAAGGTGTTATGTGCTTATTTTAGTTGAAAGGAAAAAGAAGGAAGCAAAACCATTAGCTAAAAGGTTTTGGGAGGGTTAGAGTAAAGGTAAAGGAAGTGGGAATAGAGAGCTGCAGTACAAGACAGTCATTGGAGTAAAGTTAGTAAGCTGAACAATGTAGTTAAAGACAGGGTAATATGAGAGGTCAGTGGTGTGGTGTGTAGTGTCATAAGGTGCTGCTCTTTTTGCTGAATTTGGCTGAAAAAAAGATGTAAAATCACTAATGAAGGGCACTAGATTTATAGTGGGGCAGAAGCAGTGAGAGTACAGAACTGAGCAGCAAGAAAGGTTTGAGGTGTGATGTTGGAGAGAGGTTTTATGTTTCTTTTATTTTTATAACTTTATGCAACTGAGAGCAGATAGATATCAGTAAAAATGTCTTACAGTGATCATGGGATCAAGTTGCCTTCTATCTGAGCAGCTGTAAGTGTAGTGCAGGAGCAACTGAATGAGACATCACCCGAGCTGCAAAGGCACCATTTGTACCTGCAGTTGCAGATTTTTATACATTTTATTTATTTCATTATCAGAATGCTTTTCCCAAAAACATAATTAGTAAGATCTGGCTGCACTTAAAGTGTTATGTAACTGTATGCGTACAGCTTTACCAGTGTTAGTGTTCAGCCATAAAGGAAGGGTTGAAAAAAACATCAAGATTTCAAGCTGAAGAGGCAAATTTCAGTGAATAGAGGGAAATGAGGCTCAGTTGGATGGGTAGGGTGGTGCAGAGGAAGAGCGAAAAAATCACTACTGTTTGCAGACCTCGTATAAATAATTGTAGTACAACCAAGTGATACATGGCTGTAAGACTGTCAGACCTTCACATTTGAAGATCATACATGAATTTTGGAAAGGAGAAAAATATCTGACTATTTTCTGAATAGAGGTGATATGAGAAGCCAAAAGAGATTATAAAGTAGGCAGAGGTGATGTACAGAGAGAGCACAAAAGGTTCAAGACAGAGTTTTCTAGGACACCCATAGGGAGAGGAGTGGTAAATACATTTTTGGGATCCGAGGAAATAGTATATGAGAGGTTGGAGAAATAGGAGATGATCCAAGTGTGCACCAATCCAGTGATGCCTAATGAGTGAAGCGATAAGAGTAAAGTGGATTGTGTGAGAAGTTGGCCTGGCATATGCTGTCCACTAATTATAATGGGCACCTTGCACCAGTCCAAACAACCCCTTATTGGAGATAGGTTAAAGACAACCTTTATTGAAAGCTATCCTAGTGGTAGCTATGGAGAGCAGCCTTCAGGCTAAGTCTTGAAGGAATGTAAAGCAGCTTGTTTTACCAGTCTATAATCTCTTGAGTGACCAAATGAAAGAGGACCACACCAGGTATATATTCAAAATATATGTATTTATTGCTAAACACACCCCTCTAGTCTCTTTATGAGGCTAGAGTTCGAAGTACATAAATTATAAGTTAGTTATCTACAGTAATAGCACAAATACACGTTTAAGCCCTAGGGGCGTACCAAACCATATACCAATAAAGTGGTATAAGAACCACGACTGAGTTAGACACAGGGCCTAGAGCCTGTAGAAGTGCTTGGACCACAAGGAACCACCCAAGGGAGTGACACAGGGGACCCACGGGGGACGCGTGCAGTGTATGAACACAGCCGCGAATCGCCGTTAACTTCTATGGGGAAAGTCGCGGTTGGAATTTAAAAGAAAAGGGACACTTAGAGGAGGACTTGGAGCAAACCCTTTGAGAACTAGGCTGTTCTAGTGTCAATACCCACGGGAGCACCAGAGTACTCGAGTTACCTAACCCAGGGGAGCCGGGTGCATAGGTGTCTTTCGGGGTCGGGTTTCGTCGTCGCTTTCAATGGCGATCTGCTGCAAAGTGCTGCTGGCGGCCAAGTCGAAAGTGTTCGGGTGGATCCAAAGGTGGATTGAAGATTTGAAGAACCTGAAAGCAGAGGGGACAGAGTCTGGGTCACTAGCCAGTGACCAGGAAGGCGATGAGCAGATGCCCACCGATGTCGAGTGCTTCAGGTAGGTTGACGGTCATCTTGACTCTTCAGCTACGAGGTCCAAGAGGCGTCGACGATGACCAGGAGCTGGATTCGAGCTGTCCCATAAAGTCTGTCGATTGCAGGGGTGTCGGCGACCGGATTGGACCCAACAAGCCTTGGCAACGGCAAGTCTCATGGAAATGGAAGAAGGACGATGTTGCAGACCAGCAAGGTCTGTGGGACTCACCCAGTGAGGGTAAGTCAGGGCACGCCTGGAGCAACCAGGGAGCCCAAGCAGAAGAAGATTGGCCTTCGGGAGGGCCTACTAGCCAACGGACTAGCGACCACAAAGGAGCCTTGAGTCGATGCACGTGGAGCTGGCTCACAGGACACTCGTGGAGTGGAGGCCAGTGATCTTCGGTGCAGTTGATGCTGGAGGCTGGGGCTACTCGGAGCCCAAAGCACGACTTCATGGGAGACCCAGAAGAGGATGCACTTGCAAATGCAATTGGTGTCCAGGGGTCACGGTTCCACATTACCCACGACAGCTACGGGCCTCAGCTTTGCTGGGAACTCAGGGTAGCCTCGGGGAAGTCTGGAAATCCACCTCTGGTGATGCAAAGACTTCGGTGTCCGGCGGGAGCTTCAGCGATGCAGACCGGACAATTGCTTCTTTGGTGCCTGCCAAGCAGGGGAGTCACTCCTTGACCCCAAGGGAGATTCTTCCGTCCTCTAATCTTGAAGTAGAGCGTCGAAGGTCCAGGATTCTGTGTCAGAGTTTCATCCAGGTTAATCTAAAGTCCTAAGGACTGGGGTCCCATACTTATACTAAGGTAGGGGGTTGGACATACTCTGTGGACCCACCTATGGGAGGGTCAGGGCAGAGGGGTGGTTACACCCCTTTCCCTTTGTCCAGTTTCGCACCAGAGCAGGGGCTGGAAGCCCCTGAGCCGGTTTGAACTGGGGTATGCACAGGGACCCAAATGTGCCCCCAGTGCAGGACTTCAAAGCACCAGAGGGTGCTCCCGCCCAGCCCCAATACACACTATCCTGTCTGGGGAGGTGGTTACACCTCCCTGGGACAGGAAACCTATTGTCCAGGCCTCCCCTGCCAGAGTTTCGGTCAGCAGCAGGAGGCCAGGCTCGTGTCTGTGGCAGCGGCATCCATTTTGTGATGCCAGGGCTCTGGAAAGTCAGTACCGGGTATACCGGTGTGTACATGTCTCTCCCTCTAGAAGGGTGGAATGCTACCCCCGCCGCCAGAACTGGCGGGGGGGTAGTATTCCAAGATGTTTGACACCAAACACGACATGTTTCCGTGCAGCCATCCCAAAGTTAGCATTTAACGCGAGGTTATAATGCGCTTAAGAGTATATGGTCGGGCTGCACTACAAACAGCATCAGAGAAGGGTCTCCAAATGCTGCAGAGGGGCCCAGCTCATGCAGGGGCACCCTCTCACATAGGAACCACGCACTCTGCCTTCAGGATTGATAAGGCCTGCCATAGGAGTGACTTATAGGTTTATATGTGTGTATGTATGTAGTGATATAGGTAGCCTATATCACAGTAAGGGGTGCATGCACCACCTTACCCAGGCTGCAGTAGCAGACCTGTGGTGTCATTTTGGATGGCCTTCCAGGGGTGGCACAATACATGCTGCAGCCCCTGGTAGGCCTCTGAGGTACCTATGCCCTGGGTACATAGTATACCATATACTAGGGACTTATAAGGGCACTCCAGATTCCAATCAGAGATGTGCCTAAGGCACATGGAAACCATTTTAGAGGAAGCAGATAGACTGGGGCCCTGAATGGCAGGATCCCAGTCCAACTAAGTCATAAACCAGCAAAACACCAGGAAAAAAGTGGGGGCAACCATATAGTCAGATTCCACCTTCCTACATAACCCCCCCCCAAACGAAAGGAGATAAGGCTAACCTGTCCCAGTTGAGCCTTTATTTACTAAGTGGCCATATAAGGAAGCACCTGCACTAGCATGGTTGCCCCCTGTCTTATGGTCCACTAAGCAATCCCTAACCCTAAGGGTATGAGAGGGTCTCCACCATGGGGAATTACTACCTGTGGTGTGCTTTGGTAAAGTACAAGGCGGGTGAGGTGTCTGAGAAGGGAAGTGAGGCCCTAGGAAGGTTGGTCTCAGCTTCCTCAGATCACTGGTCACCATGTATGCCTGTCTTTCCATGACTGAGTTGCACTGTGCTCTAAGGGTCAACCTTTGGCTGCCTACAGCTGGGGGTTGGGTCCCTTTGGATGGACCACTGGAGGGACATGGCAGGTTTGGAACCTTTTGGTCCCAGGTTTGCCCTTGCCTAACAGAGTCCTTCTGGGGAGGTCCCTACACAAAGGTATGGGGGATCCCTCAGTGTGTTGAGGAATTTTCACCTGGCTAGGGCTACTAGACTGGGTGCCCCTAATCTGCTGATGGGGGGTTCCTCTGGACAGGGGGCCCTGGGGGTCCACTGACCTCCCTGACCTCTGCAGCCCTGGGCTGACTGAGGCAGGGTAGAGAGGGGCAGGTTACCTGCTCCAGACTGGGTGCCACCTTGGAAGGGTCCTCTGCCATCAGGGGTGGGGCCAGGCCAGGCCTGACTACCTCTGGGGCAGTTCCTTCACTAGGGGTAGGGTCAGTTCCCTGAGGAGGCTGACCCTTACCTACTGTCTGGAGGGAAGAAGACTTTTCTTCAACCCTTGTGCTCTCTTTTGGGGGAGAGTGGGCCATCCTTCCAGGCTCCATCTCTCCAAAATGTCCCTGGGCTTGGGCTGTGGCCATCACAGCCCCACTAACCTTTACAGGGACGCCCAGCATTCTCAGATGGGTTTGGTGTTCAACTTCAGCCCAGGCTGAAATTTCCAGATCATTGCCCATCAGGCAATCTACAGGCAAGGTTGGGGACACTGCCACTCTTTTTGGGCCTGTGACCCCTTCCCAGCTGAAATTGACTATGGCCATGGGGTGATCTGTTCTGACACCATCAATGTTGGTTACCTGGTATTTAAACTCATGTAAAAGCTGGTGAGGGGGACTAGTTTTCCTGCCACCATGGTGACACTAGCCCCTGTGTCCCTGAATGCCACAGCTTTCTGACCATTAATCATTGGCTCCAGTCTGTACCTGCCCAATGCATTGGGACCCATGGTAAAGGTGGCAAATCCTATACCACCATCAGAGTCAGAGGAGTCTGTTGAGGGGGTCCTGTCTAAACTAGGGCCCACCTCTGTTCCTCTTGCAAAAGCACCTAACTTTTTGGGTGCACTACTCCCAACTGGAGGATTACTACTGGTAGTACCAGGAGGGGTGGTAGTGGTAGCTGGAGGAACATTTTCTTTATTGCCAATCCTGGGGCAACTGGGATCAGTTTTCCAGTGTCCAGGCTTTTTACAGACATGGCAATATGGTTTCCTTTCAGGAGAGGAAGGAGTTTGGGACCCACCCCCAGGAGAGGACTTTTGGGGCCCTGTAGTGGATTTATCCTTAGATTTATCCCCACCTTTCTCTTGGGACTTGGTAGAATCTTTCTTCTGGTCACCACCCTGATTCTTAGTCTTTACTCTGGTTCTGACCCATTTGTCTGCCTTCTTTCCCAATTCTTGGGGAGAGGTCAGATCAGAGTCCACCAGGTACTGGTGTAAAAGCTGGTTTTGACAATTATTAAGGATCTGCTCCCTCATAATCAAATTGTACAATCCTAAAAAGTCATGCACCTTGTTGCCATGTATCCAACCTTCCAGAGCCTTAGTAGCACAATCTAGAAAATCAACCCAGTCTTGAGTCTGAGCCTTTTGGGTGTCTCTGAACTTCAACCTATACTGTTCAGTGGTTAGGCCAAACCCATCTATCAGAGCACTCTTCAAGACTTTGTAATTGTCAGCAGCCTCCTCTCTAACAGTGAGGAGCTTATCTCTACCTTTGTCTGCCAAGGAGAGCCACAAGATTGCTGCCCACTGCTCCTGAGGGACCCTCTGTACTTTACAGGCCCTCTCTAGAGCAGTTATCCATTTGTGGATGTCATCCCCACTCTGGTAGGGAGGGACAATCTTGCTCAGGATTCTATGGTCATAAGACCTTTTCCTATCTTTGGGGAAATTGCTGCCACCATGGGACTCTAGTCCCATCTTTTCCTCTCTCTATAGAGATCTAGGGACTCCCTGTCTATAGCCAATTGCTGTTTTCTGAGCTCAAGCTGGGCTTGTTCATACTGAAGCAATCTCTTTCTCCTTTCATGAGAGGATTCCCTCCTATGAGAGGAGACAGAGGTCCCTATTGAGGTGTCAGAGTGGTTAGACTCCTGAGAAGGAGATCTAGACCTTCTGGGCACACTCAGTATTCTTCCTGGGGGGACAAAGGGGAGGTCATTCTGATCCTCCTCCTCCTCCACAGGAGGAATTGGGTTTTCCAGGACAAGGTCATTTTCACCTTCCTGGCCAGTTTCAGAGGGGAGGGGCTGGGTTTCTTCACCCCTGGCCCCTTCCTCATCTTCTGCCCCACCCTCTCTGCCTACCCCTTCAGACCATAGGGGCCTGCTGAGATCATCAGCTAGTAACACCTCCCTGAGGTGTTGGGTGCTGGCACTTTTGCCTGCCTTCAACTTCCTAGTATTGCATAATGCTCTCAATTCCAAGAATGGGAGTTTATCATACTTGGAGGGAAGAAGCCCACTGGCTTCTGGCGAGGACTCACTGGGTCCTGGCTTTGAAGACATTACTAGTGAGGTGTACTACCTACTCTAGTGTGGCCTACTAAACTCTCTTGAGTTGTAGAAAGGGTGTGCTATCCCTTAACACACAACTCTAAGTTCAGTAGAACTTACTGTATTACTAAGCTTGATTTATATGTACCTTAGGTACCCTTAGTGGTTTTCAGTTGATCAATTCAATTGAGATTATCTGGTAAAACAATAGCAAGCTGGAATCCCACACGCTGCACACCAATGTGAGAAGTTGGCCTGGCATATGCTGTCCACTAATTATAGTGGGCACCTTGCACCAGTCCAAACAACCCCTTATTGGAGATAGGTTAAAGACAACCTTTATTGAAAGCTATCCTAGTGGTAGCTATGGAGAGCAGCCTTCAGGCTAAGTCTTGAAGGAATGTAAAGCAGCTTGTTTTACCAGTCTATAATCTCTTGAGTGACCAAATGAAAGAGGACCACACCAGGTATATATTCAAAATATATGTATTTATTGCTAAATACACCCCTCTAGTCTCTTTATGAGGCTAGAGTTCAAAGTACATAAATTATAAGTTAGTTATCTACAGTAATAGCACAAATACACGTTTGAGCCCTAGGGGCGTACCAAACCATATACCAATAAAGTGGTATAAGAACCACGACTGAGCTAGGCACAGGGCCTAGAGCCTGTAGAAGTGCTTGGACCACAAGGAACCACCCAAGGTAGTGACACAGGGGACCCACGGGGGATGCGTGCAGTGTATGAACACAGCCGCGAATCGCCGTTAACTTCTATGGGGAAAGTCGCAGTTGGAATTTAAAAGAAAAGGGACACTTAGAGGAGGACTTGGAGCAAACCCTTTGAGAACTAGGCTGTTCTAGTGTCAATACCCACGGGAGCACCAGAGTACTCGAGTTACCTCACCCAGGGGAGCCTGGTGCATAGGTGTCTTTCGGGGTCGGGTTTCGTCGTCGCTTTCAATGGTGATCTGCTGCAAAGTGCTGCTGGCGGCCAAGTCGAAAGTGTTCGGGTGGATCCAAAGGTGGATCGAAGATTTGAAGAACCTGAAAGCAGAGGGGACAGAGTCTAGGTCACTAGCCAGTGACCAGGAAGGCGATGAGCAGATGCCCACCGATGTCTAGTGCTTCAGGTAGGTTGACGGTCATCTTGACTCTTCAGCCACGAGGTCCAGGAGGTGTCAACGACAACCAGGAGCTGGATTCGAGCTGTCCCACGACGTCTGTCGATTGCAGGGGTGTCCGCGACTGGATTGGTCCCAACAAGCCTTGGCAACGGCAAGTCTCGTGGAAATGGAAGAAGGACCATGTTGCAGACCAGCAAGGTCTGTGGGACTCACCCAGCAAGGGTAAGTCAGGGCACGCCTGGAGCAACCAGGGAGCCCAAGCAGAAGAAGATTGGCCTTCGGGAGGGCCTACTAGCCAACGGACTAGCGACCGCAAAGGAGCCTCGAGTTGATGCACGTGGAGCTGGCTCACAGGACACTCGTGGAGTGGAGGCCAGTGATCTTCAGTGCAGTTGGTGCTGGAGGCTGGGGCTACTCGGAGCCCAAAGCATGACTTCGTGGGAGACCCAGAAGAGGATGCACTTGCAAATGCGATTGGTGTCCAGGGGTCACGGTTCCACGTTACCCACGACAGCTACGGGCCTCAGCTTTGCTGGGGACTCAGGGCAGCCTCGGGGAAGTCTGGAAATCCACCTCTGGTGATGCAAAGACTTCGGCGTCCGGTGGGAGCTTCAGCGATGCAGACCGGACAATTGCTTCTTTGGTGCCTGCCAAGCAGGGGAGTCACTCCTTGACCCCAAGGGAGATTCTTCAGTCCTCTAATCTTGAAGTAGAGCATCGAAGGTCCAGGATTCTGTGTCAGAGTTTCGTCCAGGTTAATCTAAAGTCCTAAGGACTGGGGTCCCATACTTATACTAAGGTAGGGGGTTGGACATACTCTGTGGACCACCTATGGGAGGGTCAGGGCAGAGGGGTGGTTACACCCCTTTCCCTTTGTCCAGTTTCACGCCAGAGCAGGGGCTGGAAGCCCCTGAGCCAATTTGAACTGAGGTATGCACAGGGACACCAAATGTGCCCCCAGTGCAGGACTTCAAAGCACCAGAGAGTGCTCCCGCCCAGCCCCAATACACACTATCCTGTCTGGGGAGGTGGTTACACCTCCCTGGGACAGGAAACCTATTGTCCAGGCCTCCCCTGCCGGAGTTTTGGTCAGCAGCAGGAGGCCATACTCGTGTCTGTGGCAGCGGCATCCATTTTGTGATGCCAGGGCTCTGGAAAGTCAGTACCGGGTATACCGGTGTGTACATGTCTCTCCCTCTAGAAGGGTGGAATGCTACCCCCACCGCCAGAACTGGCGGGGGGTAGTATTCCAAGATGTTTGACACCAAACACAACATGTTTCCGTGCAGCCATCCCAAAGTTAGCATTTAACGCGAGGTTATAATGCGCTTAAGAGTATATGGTCGGGTTGCACTACAAACAGCATCAGAGAAGGGTCTCTGAACGCTGCAGAGGGGCCCAGCTCATGCAGGGGCACCCTCTCACATAGGAACCACGCACTCTGCCTTCAGGATTGATAAGGCCTGCCATAGGAGTGACTTATAGGTTTATATGTGTGTATGTATGTAGTGATATAGGTAGCCTATATCACAGTAAGGGGTGCATGCACCACCTTACCCAGGCTGCAGTAGCAGACCTGTGGTGTCATTTTGGATGGCCTTCCAGGGGTGGCACAATACATGCTGCAGCCCCTGGTAGGCCTCTGAGGTACCTATGCCCTGGGTACATAGTATACCATATACTAGGGACTTATAAGGGCACTCCAGATTCCAATCAGAGATGTGCCTAAGGCACATGGAAACCATTTTAGAGGAAGCAGATAGACTGGGGCCCTGAATGGCAGGATCCCAGTCCAACTAAGTCATAAACCAGCAAAACACCAGGAAAAAAGTGGGGGCAACCATATAGTCAGATTCCACCTTCCTACAGATTGGTTGACAATTTTGAAGGCAGCAGAAAGAAAGAAGTTTGAAGGGTGAAAAGAGATGACTGGGCTGAACAGCCATGATGAATTTAGATACCTGAGTCAGGGCTGTTTCAGTGGCATGACTGCATCGGAAACCTGATTGGACAGGGGGATGACATTATTAGACAAATACATATGATGAGAGGTGATTGAAAAAAAGTCTTTTTAGAAAACGAGGCGTTGAGATACCACATCATAGATAGCTGAGGGTGAGGGCTCCGTGTTAGGTTTTTTGAGGCTAAATTAGACCACACCCAACTTGAAGCTTGTAGGTTAGGAATAGTCAAGAAGAGAGATATGGCAAGATATGATATTGAAAATGGGAGCTAAGTGCTTGATGGTCTGAGAGCTGAAAGGGTCAAATTGTGTACATGCTGGTTTTGGAGTTTTAATACTATGGATGATTTCAACTGGTTACATTGCTATGAACTGTGAGAGGGATGTCTGTTGATGATGGAGATGCGTTTTGGAAGATGGAGAGCACAGGGCACAAAGTAATGTTGTCTGCTTTTGATGGATAGATTATGAGAGGTATATGGCAAAGACATTAGTTAATGGAGATGAAACTGTAACATATTGGTGTGGTGGAGGAGAGTGTGTTAATGATTCCATAAAGACTCTGAGGGTTAGGTTAGAGAGATATAATGAGGGATTGAAAGAAATAGGGCATAGCATTATCAAGGGCAGTGGAAAGTGTGCATAGCACTAATTTGGATAACTCAAGGTTCTTTATGGAGGGATATCCAATACTGGGGTAAGGTAGATACAAGTATAAAAGAATGACAAGAAAATTGTGAGTAAATGGCAGAGCTGCAAAAACGAAATTGGTGGAGCCATAGGATTCTGAATTGTGGATTTGATCCGGTTATTGTGAATTCTACATTTACACCTCCCTGGCATGCATGGAAATGAAGAAGAGACGTTTTCATCTGGAACGGTTGAAGTATACAACTAAATAGTTGTTCAGTGTTGTGAGCTGTTGCTCCCCAATAGGCATTGCTTCTAAATAAAGGATAGCTATTTGGAACACAGAAAAGAACAACTAGGTAATGGAATTTGCATCTAAAGACATTGAATAGGTCTTGTAACTTGTCAATTATGTTGGTGGACATTAATAACTTAGCAGTGGGTGAAAAGAGCAAAGTTTGTTTAAAATTGCCATCCCTGATGGAAAGAGTTGACCAACAAGGAAAGAGAGGTGGTGGCATTGCGATAGTGTATTGCAAATTCATAAAGGCAGGCTTTCAGCCTATAGCCCAGCTTGATTGTGAAGCCCTCATTTTTAATCTGAAATTTTGAAATATGAACTCCTTTCAGGGTCTTCTTATATATTGTCCTCCTGGCCCTAGGGGTAAATGTATTCAAACTGTGCAGAACTTCATGGAATCCTGCATTGATCTCCCTAGTTTGAACATTATAGGTGATTTTAATTTACATTTAGAGTTTCTTGACAATTCAGATACTAAACATCTTGCAGACAATCTTAATGGTTTTGATCTTATTCAGATCATAAATGAACCCACTCACCAGGCCAATCATACCCTAGATGGAGTATTTACTAACAATCCAGGCCTAAGTCTGGAAAAGGTCCTGCCGCTAGTATGGACAGATCATAAGGCCCTTTTTCTTACACTTAAAGTTCCCTCGGCTAATCGTTCCAGTTCCAACTTTCCCAGTATGTTTGAAATCTGCCCTTGGAAAAACTTTAATTCTGGGGAACTGAATGACCTTCTTTCAAACTCTAGTCCTGCTTTAGACAATAATGTTGAAAATGCAGCAGGAAGTTATGCTAATTGTTTAGACTCTGCAGTGTTGTACTAGTCCCTGAAAAAACTATAACTTGTCACAGGAAGAGTTTTTCAGCCCCTTGGTACTCAAAGGAACTAAAAGAATTAAAACAGAAATGTAGATATCAAGAGCGCAGTTGGAGGAAAGAATATCATTCTGAAGAAAAAATTAAGTATAAATCAATTCTTAATGAGTATAAAATGCTAATTGTTGCAGCAAAATCAAAATAGTTCACTGATAAAATAAGCTTGGCCACAGTCTCTACTAGAGAGCTATTTAAAACAGTCAAATCTCTGTCTAACTTGAGTAATGGCAGCACTTTTAATCCTGATCAATCCTTCTGCAACAAATCAGGAAAGCACTTTCAAGCCAAGGTGAATCTTATTTTTCAGGATTTCACCAACAATCATAATACCTCTTGTGCTCATGGACATAGCTCCACCTCCACTGTGGTAGACATTCAGGAAACCAGTACTGGTACTGATCAAAATAGGTTTGATGAATTTACCCTTCTGTCTGTAGAGAAAGTAATCAATCTTATTAACTCCACAAAGTTGGACGCTCCTTCTGACCCCTGTCCTCATTTATTTTACATGAGGTTTCCAGGACAGTGTCTGTCTATCTTATGGAAACACTAAATACAATTTTGACTGCAGGACAGTTTCCAGTTCTCTAGATAAAAGCCTCAATACTCCCATTGGTAAAAGCTTTCTTTGGAGCCCCAGCAGGTGAAAAGCTATAGGCCTGTATCTCACCTCTCCTTGCCAGCTAAGGTGCTGGAAAGGGCTATGAATGAGGAAATTCTATCTTTTTTGGATTCAAATCATCTTCTTGATTCCTCACAGTATGGGTTTAAAGCAAATCGCTGTACGGAGTTGGCTCTATTGGCAGCCATTGAGGAAATAAGAATGGTGGTTGCCAAGGGTGGGAAGGCGCCATTGGTTTTATTAGATCTATCCGCTGCCTTCAACATGGTCAACCACTCACTTCTTATCAGCCGGCTTGAGATGATCGGCTTCAGGAACTCAGGGCTGGCCTTGTTTAGCTCTTTTTTGTGCGACAGGGAGCAGATGGTGGCTCTTGAAGACTTCCTCTCAGATCCTTTTCTCCTTCCATGCGGGGAGCCCCAGGGGTCCTCCTTTAGCCCCACACTTTTTAATATCTATGTCACCCCCCCAGCCAATCTTATCCTCAGCTACGGGCTTGCGGTAATCTCCTACACAGATGACACAAATTGTGGTGTTGATATCATCTGAAGCTGAAGGTGTGGCTAAATATTTTCCGACCTGCATGGCTCACATTGTGAGCTGAATGCAAAGAAATTGTCTGAAATTTAACTCAGAAAAAACTGAGGTACTACTCTTTGGGAATGACTCCACCTTCTAGAACTCTTCATGGTGGCCATCCAATCTTGATTCTCCTCCCTCCTCAGTCCAAAAGGCCAACAATCTTGGAGTCGTATTTGACACCAAACTATGGGGCATATTATCAAGGGCTTTATCGCCGCTTTAGCGGCACTTTTTGCCGCTAAAGCGGCGATATTTTTATCGCCCTATCAGCAAGCTGTCGCTAACAGGCGTTAGCGACAGCTTTCAGGCGATAGCGGCCGGTTTTACATCGCCTTGCATGCCAGCGATAATTATCGCTAATGACATGCAAGGTAGGCGTTCCCACTAAAAGCGACTGAAAACAGTCGCTAACACAACTACCCCCTATTAGCAAGGCAGGCGAAGCGATAAAATAATTCGCGCTAAGCGCGTTTATCGCTAGATTTTTACACCTGCTACTGAGGGTGACTTACCTGTTTGTAGCATAGGGGTGGATTGTCAGGCTAAATCCACCATAGCGTTAATGCGAGAATATCGCTGGTTTTCCAGCGATATTCTCGCATTTGCCGCTATCGCTGGAAATATTATCGCTATGGAGATAAACCTTACTAATAGGGTGTTATCTCAGCGATAATTTCCAGCGATAGGCGGCGTTAAAAAAAAACGCGCTAAGCGCGGTTAGCGATAAATATCGCTATTTCTTGATAATATGCCCCTATGTTTTTCAGACCAAATAAATCAAACAACCTCCCCATGTTTCTTCCTGCTTAGGACTCTAAAGATTTTTCCTTTCATACCTTTAGAATTACAAAAAATGGTCATTGTGGCACTTATTATTATTACAAGGATGAATTATTCTAATGCCTTGTATATGGGCTCTTAGAAGCATTTGGTGAAAAAACTTCAATCTCTACAAAAGGCAGCAGCCAAAATGCTTTTGAAAATTCCACAATTTGTCTCAATCTCTCAATCCTTGCAGAACCTCCACTAGTTACCAGTTAGGGAAATTATTAATTTCAAAGCACTAAATTTGGTGCATAAAGCCCTTCACCTGAGAGGACCAGAATACTTTCAAAAATCTTTTTCTGGCACTCACCTGATCGTATGCTCAGATCAAGTTCTACTAGACTAGTGGCTGTTCCCAGAATAAATAAAGCAGGCGACAGGAGTTTTTCCTTTTGTGCTAGCAAATTTTGAATACTCTGCTGTTAAAGTCAAGATCTCAACCAAATTTGTGACAGTTCAGGAAAATGTTAAAAACCTGGCTTTTCTCACAAATAGGCAGTGCTTAATTTGAGCCGGGGCTTGGCACCAGCACTTAATTGTTAATCCTGGCACTTGTGACAGTCTGTCACAAGGTGGCGCTGTCTGGGTAATTTAGAGATGACCACAACACTCAATTATTATTTAAATATACATTAAAAATGACTATTGCCTGACGCCCAAGCCAATCTTATAGCTCTTGGGGCCTGGAATAGTCAGAATTGTCACACTTGTAGGAGTGTGATGGTTAAAAGTTGTGTTGTTACTATCATTGGCAGCATGGCAGGGGAAATGTGTGGTTTAAGCTGCAGTGGCCTCTTGATGAGAGCTCTGGCACTTATTTACTTACAAATTAAGCACTGAAAATAGGTAAATAATATTATCAGCTCTGAATTTGGCTTTGGTAGTTTTTCTTTTGTAACGCTAGCGCCAAAACACTCTTGGGTAATCGTGCTTTATACGTTTATTTACATTATGTTGTCATTAATAATATAAGGGTAACGTGAGAGTCATATGACAGGCATCAAGATTTTTCGCTTCATAGTTACCCAATTGTTTTCTCAATTTAGTACGTACATCATTTACATTTTCAGAATCACAAATTTGTGTATGACTAAGAAAGCTGCTTCTCATAAACAAAGCTTCTAACCCCAAGTTAAATGAGAGGGTCTGTTAAATTTATATCTACAAAACAAGTCATTAAAACATTTTGGAAGCCACCTTTCGAAACCAACGTTTGGTACTGTATTTGTATTTACAAAAGCAAACAACAATTCTCAGATGTTTGCTTTCTTAATACAGTGCGGGCCAAATACAAGTGGTCCATTGTATTGCGATCCCTGTGCAAGCACCTGTTTACCCGGGATTGGTAAGGTGCTGGATTTTTATTGCAAGTGGTAATTACCAAGTGTGATAAAGAGTACATCTGTGTTACATTTCTACAGACCGAATCTGCCAGAATTTAATAGGGAAATAGGGGTGGTAAATACATGTGTATTTTGGTGGACTAAAGTTGGAGTAGTCAGTAATTAGCACACTCAAGTATTGTGCACTTGGGTGTCAGATCTCATCAGATGCAATAATTAATGCAGCAGGCACGGACCACTCGTAATCAGCCCCTATGCTCTTGGGCTGACTTCACAAGAAAATTACATAAAGGTGAAGATGTCTCAAAGTAGAGCTAGGTAACTCAAGAAGGGACCATTTACATTCAGTCATGGTGTTAGAAAGAAAATGGTAAAGGTGGAGGCGGAGGAAGTCCTATGCTATATGCAAGGGCAGAAGAAAAGCTATACTGGAAACATTTGGGTTCTGCTCCTGCCTTCAAGTTCTAGTTAACTGTAGCAACTTTATGGCATCAAATTGAGGATCATGGCTTATTACAAAATAAGCAAGACTGCAACTAGGAAAATGGCTTGCTAGTTTAAAATACGGTTGCCTAGTTTCTATTTTCACATTGAAGTAGTCTTCAGACCCCCCCCCCCCGCCCCATTTTCCCTGTTGTCTGGAAACCTGAAAAATCAGAGCTGTGTATCCTGTGATTTGTTATCGTTTACTTCACTCTTGAAGTTTGCGAAATCAGTCGCGTTTTCATCAAAGATGCTAAACCTATCTTTTCTCACATTCCTTTAATTTGCTTGCGGCTGTTGGCATGGTGATCATCTTTATGATTCCTTCATTGCTCACTCACTTTTGCAATTGGTACAAAAAACAGTAAAGTTTTGATGTTAAAGTTGCTCTAGTTCAGCAGGAAATTAATAACAAAAGTTGTAATGCTTCCATTCAACATGTCACACCACACTATGATCATTCGTGGAACAAATGTAATCAGAATTCTCGGTTAGATTCCTGTGCTGTCTTGAGTTCATTGTGGGCTTCTTCTTACTGCATTTTTCCTGCAACGTTTCTGAAAATGTTAGCCAAATTGAACAGATTTGCATTTATACAAAATTAATCAGAAACAAAACAAAGAACATAAATGAATATGCACTGCTTGGATGTCAAAAAAAGACAAGTGTAAAATAGATTAATTAATTAAAATCAGCCAAGCAGAGGAATTATTTAAAAGATAGGAAGCGCTTTCACAAATGTTAGAAATTTACTTGCAAGCAGAGTGCTGTGTTGTAGTCTATTGAGAGAGCTGCGAATAATTTTGTGTGTCTTAATTGAAGCGTATGTTAAACGAGTCCATACACCAAGTAAAAGTGCAAGTTTTCGAAAATTGATTTAGAGCATTATGTTCTATTTGAAAAACTCCACGGAGTCTAAAATTGAGGGGGAATGGAAGCAGATCTTCTCCAAAATATTTCATTTATGATGTATCCATAACAAGATTGAAGTACATTTAAATATTTATGTGTAGGAAGAGCTATTGCCAAATGAAAAATGTAGTACTTATGTTTCCAGCCCAGTTATGTGCAGTCACTTCCAAATAATAAAATAAAATTCCTTTTTTATTAAATCTGTCTGAAATGTCATCTTCCCTAATTAATATATGGTTGTGTTTCCGGACTCTATTTCTTATCTGTTTAAAAAGTGTTTATGACCGCTCTTTTGTGGTTTTAAATAATTTCTTGAGAAATATAAGACCAGTCTCAAATATTTGTACCTTATTTTCGATATTTTATTGAAATTTGCATGTCTATTTAAGAAAACAGAACTACCCTTTAATGTGGGTGTCTAACTCATATTATAACTACAACAAAAAACTGAACTTGATTTTTTCCCCCACATCTTTTTTTTGCTTATATACGATGCAATATACCATTCTATAAGACCAAAACAAAGGTAGAGATCTACAATGCTTCATGCACAGCTAATATCAACAGTACAAAGTCAAAGGCATTGAATCAAAGGCAAGTCATCGCAGCAAAATGGGATTTCAAGAATCAACAACAAACAAATAAAATAGCATAAGGCCTACTTTCAGTTTACATGCACAGTTCCAGTTGTGTGTGAATTTTCTCATGTTCACCCCAACTGGAGCATCGCGGTCTTGCCCTAGGGATGAATGTTAGTTGATGTGCCTTATGGAGGTGGCTACGAGTCTGTGTCAGAGTCGGGATAACTCCTAAAAGCATGCAATAAGTCATCCCAGTCGGTGGCTCTGGGCAGGGCCGGACTGGCCATAGTGGGCACCAGGCGTCTCCCCGGTGGCCTAGGTGGGGGCCGGTTTTAGACCCCTGGGGGGCTGTTTTTTTTATACCGGGGACCGGTTTTGCAGGGTAGCTGCAATATCAATGCCCACCAACAAAAGCGCCAGCCAAGCTCTTTGCCAGGGCCGGTTTTGGGACCCAGTCTGGGCCTGGCTACGGGGCATCAGCAGAGACCCCGCAGCTCCTCTCTGTGCAGTGCTGCCGATTCTGCCGTAGCCCATTGTAGCACTGCCGCCTGCCATAGTGCTGGCCCGGGGAGTGGCGCAGCCTTCCATCGCATTGTGATTGTATATCTAGCTAGTATGAGTGCGAAATCAAAAAGAGTGTGACCCCCCCCCTCCAATGACCGTAGAGTCCGAGGAGGCAAAGATCGGCCCTGCACATTTCTGATTGACCTGTGACTATGTGAAGCATTGCATAGACCTCTTCCCAAAAAAATGCGTGTTGTAGGACATTCCCAGAACATGTGCAATATATCTGCGCTAGTATGTCGCCATCTGGAACACTCCAGCGATGTCTTTGGATACATTTCATGGAGCTTAGTTGCGGTCAGATACGCTTGGTGTAAGATATTAAATTGAATGTATTGGAAGCAAGCATTCTAAACGTGGATACTGGAGTACCTGTTGCCGCTCCTTAGGAGTCAAAGGGCAACACAGGTCATTTTCCCACTGACCTTTCAGCCCGGCCAGTGGGTCTGGCCTCGGGTTGGGAATGGCCCTTACGTCGCAATAGACCAGAAGTGATGCCGCTCGGTCCCCAGGATGAATAAGGCCTGGGTCAAGGACTGTATGATTGGCTTTGTGGCAATTGCACCCCATAGACGTTCCATTTCAGCAGTTAACCGCTGATGTGTTAGGAACTGACCTGCCCGGAGTGTGGTCTACTCTGACAGTGCATCAAATGGATTGAAAGCGTGATCTTGGTAGACAATCCACAATGTGCACATTCCCAGTGACTCCCTAGACTCCAGCCTCTCCCAAGCCAGTGAGAGCATACAGCATACAGCAGTATGCCTGGAGAACACCTTAAGTCCCTGCGATAGCAGTCATGGGCTACATGGAGGAGGTTATTAGAGTGTTTTGGCTGTGATGACTGTAGAAGAAACAATTCCTGCATCTTGTACAGTACCTCCCCAACCAAGGAGAGCGATATCTCTGCCAGGTTAAGTCCTGCGAAACAGAGAGCTGGCCATTTGAGTCATGCCACTAGGTAGTAATGTTCAAGGTTCGAGCCTCCAAGGACCCCTATAGTTGTAGGTATTTGGCTAGAGCAACTCTGCCCCTGTCTTTATCTCAGATTAATTCCCCAAATATACCATCCAACATGAAGAAGATGAGGAGCACGTATAGGCAGGTTCATAAAATAATAAAGGAGTCTAGGCAACATCATCATTTTAGACAATGCAACCCTACACTGCACTGCAAGAGGGAGTGAGCACCAAAACATAATTTGGGAACAGAGGGAAGCCACCTCTCCCATGAGGTTGCACTCCAATAAGTCCCTGGGGGAGTGATACATATTATTTCCCAAATATCGCAATGTGCAAGTTTCCCACTTTATGTGGTGGAAGTTCATGACCACTGTTTGCAGGGGATGGTCTGGGTGTAACGGAAATAAACACATCTTTGCCCAGTTCACTCCCAGACCTGATGCCACTTTGAATGCAATACAATAGAGAGTGGTCCCAGCACTTTGAATGCAGTCAGATCTCTTAGTATTGTATCTACACCATTTCGTATATCTTCGCATAGACTAGAACATCATCTGTGTATAGCGAAACTGTGTATCTCCGATCGGAGTGTCAATCACCAGTCTCCATCTGACTGGTGCAATCTCTGTGCTAGAGGCTCCATCGCAGCGACAGTGGGCATCCCTGTCGTGTACCAAGCCCCACAGGGAATGGAGCAGAGATCAGCTGTCCAATTTTGACTCTGGCTGTTGGCTCTGTGCAAAATAACCTGACCCACCGAATCAGTCTTTCCCCATTCCTACTTTTTTCAGCATAGAGTACATATATTCCCAATCAAGCATATTGAACGCATTCTCACAAACAAAAACCAGACAGGCGGAGTGGGGATGAAGGTTCGGGCCTCCTCAAGAAGTTGATGCATCCGGCTCCAACTGAGGGATGTATATCTTCCCGGTACAAACCCATTTTGATACTCATGGATAAGTGCTGGATACAGCCCAGTAAGCGTGTGACCAATATTTTATTGAGGATCTTAAAGTCAGATCTTAAAGTCAGATCCCATCAATATATATATATATAAGCCCACCACCATTGGGTCCCTGCCCTGCTCAGGCAGGGATACCTGCAGTGCCTCTCTCATGAAATCAGGGAGGATGGAAGTGTCAAGAGCTGCGGAGTAAGTTTTTGACAGCTTCAGGATCAACAGGTCAGAGCACGTCTTATAGAACTTGATGAGAAACCCATTCAGACCCAGGGTTTTACATGAGGGAGAGTCCCATATGGTGTATCGAATCTCTTGTTCTGTGATGGGGTCAGATAGGAACTGATTGTGTTCTGCTGTCAATCAATAAATCAATCAATCAACCAGTATTTGTTAAGCGTGACTACTCACCCATGAGGGTCTCAAGGCACTGGGGGGGGGAGGGGGCAGCAGGTCCTACTGGGCGCTGAGGTTCAGACAAAGAGCCAGGTCTTGAGATCCTTCCTGAATTGGGTCAGCAACGGGTATAGCCTGAAGTGGAGAGGCAAGGCGTTCTAGGTTTTTCTGGTGAGGTAGGAAAAGGATCTTTCTTCGGTCCTGGTCTTGAGGATCCGAGGGACGGTGGCAAGGGCCAGTTAGGTGGAGTGGAGGTGTCTGGTGGGTACGTTGAATGAGAGGCGGTGGTTCAAGTATACTGTCCGGTGTTGTGGAGGGCTTTGTAGGTGTATGTGAGGAGCTTGAATGTGACTCTTTTGTTGACTGGGAGCCAGTGGAGTTCTCTCAGGTGTTCGAAAATGTGGCTGCAGCTGGTGATCTTAAGGACCAGTCTGGCTGTGGTGTTCTGAATGTTCTGTAGTTTCCTGAGAAGTTTCTGGGTGATGCCTGCATAGAGTGGTTGCCGTACTCGAGTCTGCTGCTGATGTGGGTGTGGGTGACTGTATTTCTGGCCTCAGTGGGAATCCATCTGAGGGTCTTTTGAAGCAGAGGAAGAGTGCAGACTCATGATGAGGAGACGGCGTTGATCTGGTGGCTCATCGTGAGCGAGGAGTCCAGTATGATGCCAAGGTTTTGTGTGTGGTCCGTGGGTGTGATTGGGTTCCTAACACGGCGAGCCGCCAGGACTTTGGGCTATGAAGACGTTGAAGAGGGTGGGGCTCAGGAAGGAGCTCCTGGGGGACTCCGCAGCCGATCTCCGTGGGTTCTGAGAGGAACGGTAGTAGTCTGACTCACTGTGTTCTACCGGTGAGAAAGGAATGGATCCAGGCCAGGTCTTTGTCCTGAATGCAGGCGTTGTTGAGTCTTGTGCTTAGGTTGCAGTGTGAGATGGTGTCAAAGGTGGCCAAGAGGTCCAGGAGGTTGAGGGCTGCTGTTTCTCACCAGTCAAGGAGGGAGCGGATGTCATCGGTGGCGGCAAGGAGGGCAGTCTCGGTGCTGTGGTTGCTTCGGAAGCCTAATTCTTGTGGAGTGGAACCATGAAGAGAATGTCATCTATCTTAGTAGGGCTTAAAGTCTGGCTGGAATCATATCATGCTTGATAGTGTGTGCAGAACGCTCCATGGATAGCTGCCTGTGAGTAGGCAACTGAGGTGGGGCCATTACGTATTGCAGTCACTGGCGTGACAACAGACTTGCATTTCAGGAGCCATGCCAGTAGGTGGCCCGGTTTGCCCCTGTTAGAAATGGGGGTCTCTCGTTGGCAATGGTTTGCACCTTTGTCTTAGTAGGGACCCTTCTTCCTAGTCAGGGTACGGGGGATACACTTCTAAAATAACCCCTGCTCACCCCCTTGGTAGCTTGGCACGAGCAGACAGGCTTATCTCAGAGGCAGTGTGTAAAGCATTTGTGCACACATACAGTAATGCAGTGAAAACACTACAAATGGACACCACACCAGTTTAGAAAAATAAGTAACCTTTATCTAAACCAAACAAGACCAAAATGACAAAAATCCAACATACAATAATCAAAATGTGACTTTTAGAAGGTAAAACAGTTCTGTCCATAGCAAACTATAGATGCAACATTTTCAACGGTAAGTAGACATAATATTGAGTTTAAAATATCGTTGTATCATAATATCGTGGTTTTAATGTCGATAGTCAAAAATATCGTGGTATTTAATATTAATGTCAAGAATATCGATTTAGTATGTTGTTTAAAATATCGTTGTTAAAAATATTGATTTTGAAAATATTGTTATAAAAAAATATCGATTTTGTAAATGTAGTGTTTTTTTTTAATAGTATATATTTGTAAATATAATAAAAAAAATTATAAATGGGATATGTTTTATTGAAAAATTGTTTCAGGAGCGGGATGTTGAGTTTATAGGGGATAAGGGTGGGGAGTGTTTTAAAATGTTTTTTAATTTTTAAAAATGTTTTAAGTAATAATAAAGAAATGTATAAATATTTTTTAGGAGCGGGCTGTTGGGTTTATAGGGGATAAGGGTAGGGAGTGTTTTAAAATGTTTAAAAAAAAAAATAGTTTTTTTTTAAATTAAAAAAAATTAAGTAAAGAAATTATAAATATTTTTTAGGTGTGTAATGAAGGGTTTATAGGGGATAAGGGTGGGGATTGTTTGTAAATATTAAAACAAAATGTAAATCTTAATTTTTGTTTATAATAAATTAAAAAAAATCAATTAAGGATAGTGGGATGTTGCATTTATAGATGATGTGGGTGGGAAAAATGTAGAAAATTAAACAAAAATGACATATAAATAAAATTTAAAAAATGTTTTTTAATTTTCCATTAAGAGTGGGAATTAGTGGTCATTGCAGATAAGTTTGTGTAATAATTTTTAAAATTTTTAAAAATATTTTTAAAATAATTAATTAAAATAAAATTTAAAAATATGTAAATTAATTTTTGTTGTTGGTATAGGGGATAAGAGTAGTGATTAAAACAAATATTTAATTAAAAAAATATATATAATTTTTTGGGTTGTGTGTTGTTTTGAGAAGGTATTAGTGTCTATTTTTTTTAAATGTGTAATATTATATTTAGGTTTCAAAAAAATTTAAAATAATATTTTTAATTTAATTTTGAGGATGTTGGAATGTTTGAGTTTGTAATTATTAATGTTACCAAAAAAAATTGTTGTGATTGATCTTATTTTATAATCTAATTTGTAATTAAAATTGTAATTTAAAAAAGAAAAAAAAATTGAAATTTTTTTTATAATATATTTTAAAATAAAAAAAATAATAAAAAGAGCATAACTCTGTTCTGGATATGTTTTTAGAAGTGGGAATATAATAATATATATGTGTAGTGTGTAGCATTTTTTATATGTTTATGTAGTTTTGATTTGGAATATTACATTGTATAAGTTGATTGTCCAGCACCTTCTATGTGTTAATGTTGATTTGAGTTGGAATACTACATTATATATGTTTAGTAACTAGCACTTTCCCTGTGTTATAGTTTTATGGAGTGGGAATAGTATATTTTGTATGTTTATTGTCCAGCACATTCCCTGAGTTAATATAGTTTTGAGTAAGAATAGTAAATTATATATGTTTAGTGTCCAGCACCTTCTCTGAGTTTTTGTAGTTTGGAGTGGGAATATTAAATTATATATGTTTACTGTCTAGCACTTTTTCTGAGTTAATATAGTTTGGAGTAGGAAGAGTATATTTCATATGTTTATTGTCCAGCACCTTCGCTGAGTTAATATAGTTTGGAGTGAGAATATCAAATTATATATGTTTAGTGTCCAGCACTTTACCTGAGTCAATATAGTTTGGAGTGGGAATAGTAAATTATATATGTTTAGTGTCCATCACCTTCCCTGAGTTAATATAGTTTGGGGTGGGAATATTAAATTATATATGTTTAGTGTCCATCACCTTCCATCAGTTAATATAGTTTGGAGTGGAAATAGCATATTTTATATGTTTATTGTCCAGCACTTTCCCTGAGTTAATATAGTTTGGAGTGGGAATAATAAATTATATATGTTTAGTGTCCATCACCTTCCCTGAGTTTTTGTAGTTTGAAGTCAGAATAGTAAATTATATATGTTTAGTGTCCAGCACCTTCCCTGAGTTAATATAGTTTGGAGTGTGAATAGTATATTTTATATGTTTATTGTCCGGCATTTTCCCTGAGTTAATATAGTTTGGAGTGAGAATAGTAAATTATATATGTTTAGTGTCCAGCACCTTCCCTGAGTTTTTGTAGTTTGGAGTGAGAACAGTAAATTATATATGTTTAGTGTCCAGCACCTTCCCCGAGTTTTTGTAGTTTGGAGTGAGAATAGTAATTTATATATGTTTACTGTCCAGCACCTTCCCTGAGTTAATAGTTTGGAGTGGGAATAGTATATTTTATATGTTTATTGTCCAGCACCTCCCTGAGTTAATGTAGTTTGGAGTGAGAATAGTAAATTATATATGTTTAGTGTCCAGCATCTTCCCTGAGATTTTGTAGTTTAGAGTGGAAATAGTATATTTTATATGTTTATTGTCCAGCACTTTCCCTGAGTTAATATAGCTTGGAGTTGGAATATAATTTTGTAAATGTTTAGTGACCTGTGACTCTTGTGAGTTAATGTAGTTTAGAATGAGAATGATAAAACATAGGGGCATATGTACAAGTAGTTTACGCCGCCGTAGCGTCAGTTTTCTGACGCTACAGCAGCTTTTTTTTTTCGCCGTATGTACAAGTTGCCGCTAATTGCGGTTAGCGACAGCATTCTGGCAATATCGTCCGTTTTTCCGTTCACCACTTCTGTTAGCGATAGCTAACGAAAATGAGATGCAAGGTAGGCATTCCCATGTAAAAACCGCCGCTAACCCCACTTCGCGATATGTACAATGATCGCCGGGGCCGGTGAAACATTAAAAAAACAGCCGCTAAGGTCAGTTAGCGGCTGGTTACTAAGACCAGAAAAAAGGTGGTCTTAAAAATGGAGATAACAAAACAGGATATAAGGGGGAGTAGCCCAGAACCACATTTGACAACCCACTGATGCCATGGAGGTACTGCTCATGCAACTTGGAGCACCAAGAAGACCACAACAACCACCGCCACAGCCCCCGCCCCCAGGACCACCATGGAGACAGCGCCAAAGAAGACAGCGGGTCTATCGTCAATGCATCACCCTGATAGACCTAACACCAGAGGGTGTGATAGCCCACTACAGCCTGAAAAGGTCCTCCATCCTCCGCATATTGACCCAGATAGCCCCCAGGCTGCAGGCACCAAGCGTTGCAACAACATCCCTCTGCAGACCAAGTTTGTAGCAGTGCTGCACATGTTGGCCTCAGGTACCTTCCAACCAACCACTGCCAGAGTTGGGGGAGTCTCCCAGTCATCCTTTTCAAGGTTCCTCCCAAATGTCTTGGATGGCATCATCAGCCTGATGCCACAGCACCTACGCTTCCCCAACACTGCTCAAGAACAGCTTGACACCAAACACAGCTTCTATGCCATTGCTGGCTTTCCCCATGTGTTGGGGGCAATTGACTGCACCCATGTCCTACTTGTGCCTCCTGTAGACACTGCACACATTTACCGGAACAGGAAGCACACACACTCCATGAACGTGCAGGCAATCGTGGACCACCGTGGCTTGTTCACCAATGTCGTAGCAAAGTTTCCTGGGAGTGTGCATGACTCCTACATCTTCTGGCAGTCCATCATCAACCAGCGGTTTGAGAATGTCACATATGGAAATGGACTGCTTGTTGGAAAGTACAAACTGAACACACCCCACACATCAAGTCCACAATCATGTAGCACACAAATGTGAGAATGCACATGTAGCAAATGTCAAACAACATGCCTTGAAATATGTCCACCCACCATACACAAGAATCCAAGGGACTGCGGTCACTGGGGGTAGCCTTGTAGACAAACTTCCATCCAAAGTCCTGCCCCTCCGTCACACAGCTGCAAATGCTGGGAGAGGTTGGAACCAAGTAGGTGTGATGATGGGTCAGGACCTATGAGGAAAGTGTGAATACAAGCCCAAGTATGGTGGCAGTGTCCTGCATAGTCAAGAGCTTGCGGAGCAGAGACTGTCCCATTCTGGTGCAGAGGGCACATCTGTATCCCAGTCTGATGTAAATTAGTGCGTTGGTGACTGTATCCTTGGATTTGGGGGGATCTATTTGAAGCTCTTACAGAGGATGCAGAGGGTGTTGAAGTAGCTGGATGTGACGGCGGTGACCTGTTGGTACATGGAGAGGGAGGATTTGAGTACGATGCCCAGTTCTCTGGCGTGGTCCGTGTGGGTTGTGGGACTGCCGAGGGTGGTGTGCCACCAGGTGCTGTAACATGCCGCTGGGGTGTTTCCAAGGATGACAACTCATGTCCTCTCTGCGTTGAGTCTCATGCAGATGTTGCTCATCCAGTTTGCAACTACCTGCATTCCTTCCTTGAAGTTGAGTCTGGTGGTGGTGGACTCCTTGGTGTGGGAGAGGATGAGCTGGGTGCCCTTGGCGTAGTATACTATGCTGAGGCTGTGCTGTTGGACGATGGTGGCGAGGGGGGCCATGTGGATGTTGAAGAGCATTGGGCTGAGCAATGATCCCTGGGGCACTCCGCATGTGAATATTTGTGGGTTCAGAGAGGAAGGGTGGCAGTCTGGTCCCTTGGCTTCTGCCAGTGATGAATGATCGGATACAGTCAAGGGTGGTTCCTTGTATGCCTGCGTCATGTAGTCTGCCCACTAGTGTGCGGTGGGAGACGGTGTGGAATGCTGCTGACAGGTCAAGTAGAATCAGGGCTGTGTTGTGGCCTTGGTCAAGGAGGGTGTGGATGTTATCTGTGGCAGCGAGTAGGGCGGTCTTGGTGCTGTGGTTGCTTGGAAATTCAGATAGAGACGTGTCCAGGATGGCGTTGTCCATGGCTTATCTGGTGGTCTTGGTGAATTCATGGATGACGTTGAAGAGGTCTTTGGAGTTGGTGGAGTATGCACCTATTATGTCGTGGATGAAGCTCCTTTCAGTGCTACCGATGCGTTGGTGGTATTTGGACATGGTGTTCTTGTATGTCTAGAAGTTAACATGTGTCTTGCAGTTTCTCCTGTTTTCTCCCGGGGTCTGCAGGTGTGTCTGGAATATTTGAGTTTGATGGTGAAAGATGCGGATTTGCTGCTGAGCTGTCTGTCGGAGTTGTGTGACGGGGTGAGTTTGTCTGAGCTTTTGGAGATCCATGTGTGGGATTCCCTGGTAGCGCGTTTGGCATCTGCTGCAGTGTTGGTGGAGTTGCAGTTGAGGGTTGATTACATCTGCTCATCGGTGACTCAGCTCCAGTTCCTTTGTGTGGTGCGAGGTGCGGGTGTGGCCGGTTTGGTTTTGTTGCCAAGGAAGTGTATGCAGTGATGGTCGGTCCATAAGTGCTGTGTGGTGTGGCTGAAGTGTACACTGTTTTTTCCTGCAAAGAATGGGTCGAGGGTGTGTCCTGCCTTGTGGGTCGGTGTGGGTAAGAGTAGTGTCAGTCACATGTTGGTGAGCTCTTCATCTGGAGGGTAGTGGAGTTGGTGTCGTTGGTGTTGTTGAGGTGGAAGTCCAGGTCTCCGATGAGTATGTAGTCCATGGAGGTGATGGCGTGGGGTGCGAAGAGGTCATTGATGGTGTTGGCAAAGCAGTCCATGTGTCCGGGGGGGTCTCTAGGCAAGTGTGCCGCAGAGTGTCGAGTCAGGGCTGGACTGGACCTGGAAGTGCATGTCTTCCGTGGCGGCAAATGTGTTGCTGGAGGTGGAGAGGCAGAGGGACTTCCTCTGTACAGCCCTGAAATAGTCTGCAAGATCATCGTGGCATGTTGTGTGCTGCACAACATATGTGTCCACACCAATGCACCATGGATTGAAGTTCCGGATCAACCGGACAATCCAGAGGATGATGAAGAAGAAGAGGCTGATGCTGCACACCCCCCAGCCATGGCTGCAGGAACAGCACGAAGGGACAGAATCATCCACAATTTTTTCACATGACCACGTAAAAATATGACAACCCTTTCTTTGTTTAGACTGTGCAAAATGCACATAAGCATAGTTCTTCCAATAAAACATCACAACACAAAAACCTTGTGTGCATGTTCCTACTCTGCATGGGTACATACATCTGACAAGTGAAAGTTTAACAATGTATGGTTATTATTGTTGAATTGTATGTTTGTGGGTGGGTATGTGTTTTGGGGTCAGAGATGAAATTTAGGGTGTGTTTTGGGGTCAGAGATGAAATTTAGGGTGTGTTTTGGGGTCAGAGATGAAGTTACAGCAAATACAGTTCATCTGAGGTAAAACTTGCAGTTAGCGTGCAGATTTTTGCTGCATTAACATTAACACAATATTTTTTTCATAACCGCGATAGGAAAATATAGCTAAATACATGTGAAAACACGAAATATTACCTCAAAAGCCAATTTGCGTGCAGAAAATGATCGCAAAGTCAAAAAACGAGCCGCAAACACACAGGAAGCGATGTCAGTATGCATCCTGTTGTCTGGAGGAGTACTGTGCACTTTCACTTTCACTTTTGAGCACACTTCTTGTGATTGTGGAGAGTGTTGGAGGTTTTTGGTGTTGTGTGCTGCTGAATTTGGTTGTGAGAGTGTGGTTGTGTTCTGTGAACTGTCCCTAGTGTCCCTGAGAAGTCTTGTGTAGTTGTCCTTACTTGTTTTTTGTGTCTAGTACTATATTTTGTCGGGTGTTTGTCCAAGGGGTATTTTAAATTATTAATCATTGTTGGGGTATATATATTGGGGTTTTCATTTTTTAGGAGTGGGTTTAGGTGTGTGCTGGGAGATGGTGGGTGTGGGTAGGGAGGGCAGAATGTCAGAGGGGGCACTGGGAGGCTTCCTCTGGCTGGTGAAGCACTACCTGCCATTGATGATCAAAAGTGGGGGTCGGATCCTGCAGGGCTATGCGGTACATGTGAGGAAGGTGAGGTGGGAGATTGTGAGGAGCCAGATGCTGCGGGTCTTTGATGTGGCCAGGACTGTCCGACAATGGAAACATCAATGGCAGGATTGCGTTGGCCGTGAGGGTGACATGTTGGACCACCTTGGAGTCCTCATTGGCTAACAAGGTGGTAAGTACAACCTCAAAATAGTTGAATGAATACTTTTGTTACTAATAAAAAATGCTGTCTGTAACACAATGGGGTATATGTACAAGTATTTTGCGGAGTGAGGCGTTCTACATCATGCCTTCAGGCCTAACTTTCCCACTGCAGAAACACAACGCTGCACCATGTTTACAAGCATATGGTGCAGGCTTCCGTTTCCACCAGCGCTGGTGCAAAAAAGTTGTAGTGTAGTGCCAACCCAGGCCCCTTACACCATAGTGCAAGTGTGTCTGCGTGCCGGGAAAAGATTGTTCATGTACATGAAGTGTGACCTTACATGACATAAACAATCCAATGCATTTTGATCATTCCATGTGTGCTGCACAAGGCAGCACACATGTAAAGATCATAAAAAATGAGGAATAATGCTTTTCTCAGAGTTTTGCTGAGATAGGATCAGCTATTCACTAACATTCCATGTTGGCGCAGACTACTATGTACGCTGCCCTTGTACCTCTGTCTAGAGTAACATTGTATGAGATATGAAACTTAAAATATTTAGCATGTGACTTCTCAAGAGTGACATACACCATCAATAGTTTTGGCACACCCTTGTGCAATCTCCATCGATGCTATTGTCAAAAGAGCATGGAGGACATGATTATGTTTGGGCAAACAGGGCCTTGGGAATGTGTCACACAAGTCGTCTGTGCAAAATGTGTGAATGTGCAAGCATGATTGTCTTGTTTGCCCTCACTCTTCATTATCATGTCTTGTTGGAATGACAGGCAAACTCAACACAATCATGTATGCCACATGAACTGCAAAAGTACAGTTACAGAGCATTTACATTGAAGGTGATCAATTGGATGATGACTATGACACTTGTGTGAATTTTTTTTGGGTTACCAACACACCTTTTGGTTTATGTCTCACAGCTGGAAGACCACTCATCACACAGGGAGACATCAACGCTTTCAGGGACCCACACGCCACTGGTGAGTACACCCATTAAATGTTGTCAATGTGAGATGTGATGAATGTCTGGATCAAATCATGTCCTTAGTACCAGGCAGTATGTGTGTGTGTATCACAAGTACCTTGACTCCAGTGTGATGGGGTTTAGTGGAAGTGTGAAGGGTGTACAAATTAGTAAGTAAAGATGGAGGAATGCATATGTCTTCCTGATGTATGTTTGCACATCCCCAGTCAGTGATACACATGCAAGAAATATCAATGTGTTCAGTCTATACAGCACATGCATGCTGATTCCAGAGCTTACAGACAGGAGAGGAGACATGTGAGTGGTGTTGGTGATGAGTATGACCAGACATGGAATGCGTGTACATCCTTGGCTGAGATGACTGTACAAGTGTTCCAGATTATGCAACTTTTCCATGGCGTAGCTTAAAGCCAAGGATTTCAATGGCATGTTCACCCACCAACTAGCAAAGATGGGCCTATGTATGTAATTGGCATGTTTTGTCACTGCAATGGTGTTGTAAAGCTGTCTCCTAGGACTCATTCCCCTCATTTGACAAATGTACAAGCCACTCTCGCAGAATATGTGACGTTACCCCACATGCATTTTTCAGGCATGCTTTTAATCCACATGTTTTAACACACAATACCTTTTACAATGCTGGGCTTTACAACGCAATTCATTACAACACATTCCCCATTAAATCCCAATTACTATTCTGACTACAGGGGGGGGTGTTACTTTTGGGAATGTCTTGGAACATTTAGCGGTGTACAGTCCTGTGTTTTGAAATTTTCAGCAGAGTCAGAGATGTGGATTAAACCACGTTGGTCCCGCTCACCACCACTACATCACCTATTGTGAGGTAGTGGTGGCGAGAGGGGCTGCGCCTCATGTATAAGACAGTGTTCATACACCGAATGTTGTTTTGCCATGTGTGATGCTTGATGCAGCACCAGTGAAAGTGACAGTAGGGCTTCTCCAGGATTGTTCATGTGCATGAAGGGACACCTTCCTACCCATGAACAATCGTCACATGCACACAGACACCCTTGCACTCTGGTGCAAGGGTGCCTGTGTTGGCGCAAAGTAGTTCAACCTAGCATCATCGCAGGATGAAACGCAAAGCTGCACCATATTCTTGTTAATACGGTGCAGCCTTGCGTTTCAAAAGTGGGGGAGAGTGTCGTTAAGCCAAGGAGGCTAACGACGCGCTCCGCCACTTCCTAGTACAAATCCCCCTTTGTTCATGTACAGGAAGGCACACCTTCATGTACATATATAAAACATGGCATTTTGATTATTGCATGTGTGCTGCACAAGGCTGAACACATTGAAGAATCAACTACGATGAGCAATGCATTGGTTCTCCTCCTTTTGACTATTTTGGACCAGGATTATCAAGGTCTTATTTCTGGTGCTGCCTCATATGTAGGCCATCCTTGTACATAGGGGGCTGCGTCAAATACAATGCGCGTTGCGCTGGAACGACCCACACAACACCCACTGGACGCACCGTTCACACTGACCATAGTTTGAAAGCGTGCCTGATGTACAAGTCAGCGTTAAGCCACGTTACGTGTCTTAATGCTGCCTTGTACATAAGGTGCAGCCCCTTTCTCCACAATAATGTCACTGAAAGTGACGTTATGGTGGTGATAGGGGCTTGTACATATGCCCCTGACAGTCTCATGGGGTTGTGACACTACCAGTCACATGCCATGCACTGTCATGTCAGTGTTGTCAGCATGGTATAACTGATCATTGATTCTACATTACATTTTACATGTTATTTTCAAACTTCACAATCTATTGTTAGAGTGTAGGCTCCCATGTTCCACTGACCTAGTGTTTCTGTGTTAAATGGAGAGAATTGACATAGTCTTCATGACTCACATTCAGTCATTGCTCTTCTTTGACAGACAACATGTCGCCAGAGGAGGCCCATGCATTCACGGTCAGGAAGGACCGGTATCTCCACATCCGCAAGGTGGCGAAGGGATACCGCAACATGTCAAGGAGGTATCAAGCAGACCGAGCAGCTGGTAGGTGGAAATCGGTGCCCAATATAGGCCAAGGACACAGCCAGAGTGTGACACAGGCCATCCTGGCACTTCTGGCGACAGGCGTGGGTCCCAACATGGGCAGGGATCTGCACATCTCCCTGGAAGCACACCGAGACAAGCTGCAACCTCAGTATCTGTAACACATTCTGGTGCCCCCTCACAGACCCAAGGACAAGCTACAATGGCAGCAGCAGGATCTGATCAGGTGGTCCCGTTTACCATGCGGGACCGCCGTGCCATAATGGACATGAATGTCAGGTTGGCACGTTTAGAACGTGAGATGTCTGAGCAGACCCCCCACATGCAGGACATAAAGGCTGCCCTGGGTCTCCCATTTTGAACTGGCCAATGGAGATCCATCCCCCTTTTCTACGTTCCGCCAATGTAATTTATGCTTAGTAGTTAGTAATAGGTTAGTTTTTCAATTGTTAGGTAGTGTAGTAATAGATAGTGTTAGATTTTAGCATAGTTTTATATTTATTATCTTGTAGTATTTGTGGATACGTTTCTTTTTCCTTTGGGTGGGGGGTTGATGTCTTTGTTCTTCTAAAAAATTATAAAAATCCCCAAACATATATATTTGTGTATGATATCTGTGTAGTTAGTTTATGTTTAGATAGGATGTATTTGTCATGTCTTCTAATGTGCTTTAAGGGTGGGAGGGGGTTGATGTCTCAGATATGTTGTTGCGTGTTTAGTATTGGTTACGTTAGGTAGTTAAGGTTATTATACACTTTGTCATAGTTATTTAAGATTAGGTTAGTTGTAGTAGTGCTTAGTGTCAGTTTAGTGTAGTTTAATGGTTAAATGTTAATAAATGTATACTGTTTTGGAATTCATTTAGCACTTATGTCTGAAGTGGTTTGGTGGAGTGTTGCTTTTTACCTTGTTTCCAACTTCTTCAATCTCAGGGCAATCATTTGAAGGTGTATGTGTGGTCATGACATGTTACTTAGCTGGACGGATAGTGTCAGGATCCTTTCGATTTGAGCACAGTGAACTTGCATGCATTACAGTGTGGCAAGTTGGAGTTATGGCCTAGGCTAGGGACACTCTTTTGTAAAGTTGAACATCTTATGTGTGACTCACAGAGTTGGAATGCACATTGATGCACATTTGCAACACAATGGGGCCGATTCCGATCTCGGTCGGAGGCGCACCCAATACCATTCGGTCGGGAAAAAGCCATGCGAAAGCCTGTTTCCCGACCGATCCGTACTAACACACCGAACGAGCAAGTACGATGCGCACAACAGCAAAGAATCCGGCCGAGCCGTACTCACCCAAACCAGGTCCTGTTCTCCGACCGAGGCGAATCCGGAAACGCCGAATCGAGTCGCACGGAAGGAAAAATGCAGCCCCGTCCGGCCGGACAAGTACGATGCGCTTTCCGTACGTGCCGAACCCGTCGCTATGCACGGCACGTCAAAGCATCCGGGAGAGGCGCACATAAGCTCCGATTCGCGCCACAACACGATCCACGGCTCCGAGACGAACACGGCAGCGACGAGGACGAGGCGAAGCGACGAGGACGAGGCGAAGCGACGAGGACGAGGCGAAGCAACGAGAAGGACGACGCGAAGCAACGAGAAGGACGAACGACACGAACCAACCATCAATCCCTTCGTCCCAATCATACCAATATTCTACATATACTACCAGAACAGGCACGGACGCGTACGGCGCAGAAGGTAAGCTAGACACCAACCACAAAACACATACAACACGTACACGGCACATCACACACACACACAGGGATGCAGAATATACTTACACCAGCAACAGCAGCACCATAGGGGCGGGATGCCCATCACCAATGCCACATATGCACACAGGGGCCTGAATGCGCACCACCACCCCTACCCAGGGGGGCAGGATGCCTACCACCACTACCACCCTTACCCAGGGGGGCTGGATGCCTACCACTACTACCACCCTCAGCCAGGGGGGCAGGATGCCTACCACTACTACCACCCTCACCCAGGGTGGGCTGGATGCCTACCACTACTACCACCCTCACCCAGGGTGGGCTGGATGCCTACCACTACTACCACCCTCACCCAGGGAGGCAGGATGCCTACCACTACTACCACCCTTAGCCAGGGGGGCAGGATGCCTACCACTACTACCACCCTCACCCAGGGGGCAGGATGCCTACCACTACTACCACCCTCACCCAGGGGGGCAGGATGCCTACCACTACTACCACCCTTAGCCAGGGGGGCAGGATGCCTACCACTACTACCACCCTCACCCAGGGGGGCAGGATGCCTACCACTACTACCACCCTCACCCAGGGGGCAGGATGCCTACCACTACTACCACCCTTAGCCAGGGGGGCAGGATGCCTACCACTACTACCACCCTCACCCAGGGGGGCAGGATGCCTACCACTACTACCACCCTCACCCAGGGGGGCAGGATGCCTACCACTACTACCACCCTTAGCCAGGGGGGCAGGATGCCTACCACTACTACCACCCTCACCCAGGGTGGGCTGGATGCCTACCACTACTACCACCCTCACCCAGGGGGGCAGGATGCCTACCACTACTACCACCCTCACCCAGGGGGCAGGATGCCTACCACTACTGCCACCCTCACCCAGGGGGGCAGGATGCCTACCACTACTACCACCCTTAGCCAGGGGGCAGGATGCCTACCACTACTACCACCCTCACCCAGGGGGGCAGGATGCCTACCACTACTACCACCCTCACCCAGGGGGGCAGGATGCCTACCACTACTACCACCCTTAGCCAGGGGGGCAGGATGCCTACCACTACTACCACCCTCACCCAGGGTGGGCTGGATGCCTACCACTACTACCACCCTCACCCAGGGGGGCAGGATGCCCTACCACTACTACCACCCTCACCCAGGGGGGCAGGATGCCTACCACTACTACCACCCTTAGCCAGGGGGCAGGATGCCTACCACTACTACCACCCTCACCCAGGGGGGCAGGATGCCTACCACTACTACCACCCTCACCCAGGGGGCAGGATGCCTACCACTACTACCACCCTTAGCCAGGGGGCAGGATGCCTACCACTACTACCACCCTCACCCAGGGATGGCAGGATGCCTACCACTACTACCACCCTTAGCCAGGGGGGGCAGGATGCCTACCACTACTACCACCCTCACCCAGGAGGGGCAGGATGCCTACCACTACTACCACCCTCACCCAGGGGGGGCAGGATGCCTACCACTACTACCACCCTCACCCAGGGTGGGCTGGATGCCTACCACTACTACCACCCTCACCCAGGGGGGGCAGGATGCCTACCACTACTACCACCCTCAGCCAGGGGGGGCAGGATGCCTACCACTACTACCACCCTCACCCAGGGGGGGCAGGATGCCTACCACTACTACCACCCTCACCCAGGGGGGCAGGATGCCTACCACTACTACCACCCTTAGCCAGGGGGCAGGATGCCTACCACTACTACCACCCTCACCCAGGGGGGCAGGATGCCTACCACTACTACCACCCTTAGCCAGGGGGGCAGGATGCCTACCACTACTACCACCCTCACCCAGGGGGCAGGATGCCTACCACTACTACCACCTTCACCCAGGGGGGCAGGATGCCTACCACTACTACCACCCTCACCCAGGGGGCAGGATGCCTACCACTACTACCACCCTCACCCAGGGGGGCAGGATGCCTACCACTACTACCACCCTTAGCCAGGGGGCAGGATGCCTACCACTACTACCACCCTCACCCAGGGGGGCAGGATGCCTACCACTACTACCACCCTCACCCAGGGGGGCAGGATGCCTACCACTACTACCACCCTTAGCCAGGGGGATGGATGCCTACCACTACTACCACCCTCACCCAGGGGGGCAGGATGCCTACCACTACTACCACCCTCACCCAGGGGGGCAGGATGCCTACCACTACTACCACCCTTAGCCAGGGGGGCAGGATGCCTACCACTACTACCACCCTCACCCAGGGGGGCAGGATGCCTACCACTACTACCACCCTTAGCCAGGGGGGCAGGATGCCTACCACTACTACCACCCTCACCCAGGGGGCAGGATGCCTACCACTACTACCACCCTCACCCAGGGGGCAGGATGCCTACCACTACTACCACCCTTAGCCAGGGGGGCAGGATGCCTACCACTACTACCACCCTCACCCAGGGGGGCAGGATGCCTACCACTACTACCACCCTTAGCCAGGGGGGCAGGATGCCTACCACTACTACCACCCTCACCCAGGGGGGCAGGATGCCTACCACTACTACCACCCTCACCCAGGGGGCAGGATGCCTACCACTACTACCACCCTTAGCCAGGGGGCAGGATGCCTACCACTACTACCACCCTCACCCAGGGGGCAGGATGCCTACCACTACTACCACCCTTAGCCAGGGGGGCAGGATGCCTACCACTACTACCACCCTCACCCAGGGGGGCAGGATGCCTACCACTACTACCACCCTCACCCAGGGGGCAGGATGCCTACCACTACTACCACCCTTAGCCAGGGGGGCAGGATGCCTACCACTACTACCACCCTCACCCAGGGGGGCAGGATGCCTACCACTACTACCACCCTTAGCCAGGGGGGCAGGATGCCTACCACTACTACCACCCTCACCCAGGGGGGCAGGATGCCTACCACTACTACCACCCTCACCCAGGGGGCAGGATGCCTACCACTACTACCACCCTCACCCAGGGGGCAGGATGCCTACCACTACTACCACCCTCACCCAGGGGGGCAGGATGCCTACCACTACTACCACCCTTAGCCAGGGGGGCTGGATGCCTACCACTACTACCGCCCTCACCCAGGGGGCAGGATGCCTACCACTACTACCACCCTCACCCAGGGGGGCAGGATGCCTACCACTACTACCACCCTTAGCCAGGGGGCAGGATGCCTACCACTACTACCACCCTCACCCAGGGGGGCAGGATGCCTACCACTACCACCACCCTTAGCCAGGGGGGCAGGATGCCTACCACTACTACCACCCTCACCCAGGGGGGCAGGATGCCTACCACTACTACCACCCTCACCCAGGGGGCAGGATGCCTACCACTACTACCACCCTTAGCCAGGGGGGCAGGATGCCTACCACTACTACCACCCTCACCCAGGGGGGCAGGATGCCTACCACTACTACCACCCTTAGCCAGGGGGCAGGATGCCTACCACTACTACCACCCTCACCCAGGGGGGCAGGATGCCTACCACTACTACCACCCTCACCCAGGGGGGCAGGATGCCTACCACTACTACCACCCTCACCCAGGGGGCAGGATGCCTACCACTACTACCACCCTTAGCCAGGGGGCAGGATGCCTACCACTACTACCACCCTCACCCAGGGTGGGCTGGATGCCTACCACTACTACCACCCTCACCCAGGGGGGCAGGATGCCTACCACTACTACCACCTCACCCAGGGGGGCAGGATGCCTACCACTACTACCACCCTTAGCCAGGGGGGCAGGATGCCTACCACTACTACCACCCTCACCCAGGGGGGCAGGATGCCTACCACCACTACCACCCCCACCCATAGGATGGACAATGCATGACACAACCAGCACACCACAACCTAGGGAATGCAAGAAGAAGACATCCCCCAACACCATGACAAGCGTGTGTAGACTGTGTCAAATGCCTACAACACCGAACATGACTTCGAACATACAATGTGACCCCCTAGCACATGTGCCACACAAATATGTGTGTGGCACACACAACGCAAGCAGGCCATGACCATTGTGGCAATGGGGTCCAAACCCCCATCATCACAGTGACCAAAAGGCAAGTGTGGGGTCCATAGCTGCAGCACATTTTGAACATTGTGACAATGGGGTCCAAACCCCCATCATCACAGTGACCAAAAGGTAAGTGTGGGGTCCATAGCTGCAGCACATTTTGAACATTGTGGCAATGGGGTCCAAACCCCCATCATCACAGTGACCAAAAGGTAAGTGTGGGGTCCATAGCTGCAGCACATTTTGAACATTGTGGCAATGGGGTCCAAACCCCCATCATCACAGTGACCAAAAGGTAAGTGTGGGGTCCATAGCTGCAGCACATTTTGAACATTGTGGCAATGGGGTCCAAACCCCCATCATCACAGTGACCAAAAGGCAAGTGTGGGGTCCATAGCTGCAGCACATTTTGAACATTGTGGCAATGGGGTCCAAACCCCCATCATCACAGTGACCAAAAGGCAAGTGTGGGGTCCATAGCTGCAGCACATTTTGAACATTGTGGCAATGGGGTCCAAACCCCATCATCACAGTGACCAAAAGGTAAGTGTTGACAAAGTAAGAGGTGCAACTGCCAAACTGCATGGATGATTCCTGGTCACAGAACAACAAACACATCAGTGGCAAAGTAGTGTATGTGTCCCATTGCAACATAAATTGGGGGAGCCAAATCCTGCAGTGCAAATAAGACATAACTTTGGCCATGTGCAGACAAACAACACCCATGGGGGCTGACACCGTCAACAATCATCAATGACACAATGACAGAAGTGACCATCCGAATGCAGACCCACATATTTGCACCAATGGGCACACACATGCAGATACCCTGTGGAGACTGCAGATGTGAGGCGAACAGATACCATACCATGGCAGCAATGGGACACACAATCAACAATTAGCACCAAATGAGGGCTCCCGTCCCATCAGCCTGGTCATGGAAGTGCCAACGGAATCATCAGCACAGATCCAACACACTTGTATAGCAATGTTGCACTGACAACACAGATGAGTCCTTCCCCATTGATGCCCAAACCTGCATGTTCACTGGAGATGGCCACACGGTCAGGAAGTAGACGAATAGAACAATGGCAGGCACAACAGATGTGCAGGGGTGGAAGCCACAGATGTGAAATTGCCAATCTAAGTAGGAAATCCCATTGCCAAATACTGAACACATGACACCCTCAGATGCTGCTATGGATGACATGGATACACCACAGGATAGGACACATTCCCCTGGACCACATGGGTTCCTGCACAGTAACACTTCATTATCATGAGACCAAATATCACCATCACTGCAGCAAGGGCATTGTTAGCATTATCAACATCATGTACATCAGAAGCAAAAGCACTAGAGAACAGAAAGTTGCTTTATTCAGCATATGTGGCATTAAAAGTAGAAGTCCGGTAGAACATAAACAAAGGCCAATGGCCAGTCCATCAACAAAGTCACAAGTGGGTGACAGTGGCAGATGCCACCCTACACATGCCTGCACAAAACCAGGGACAATCCACTAGGAGGGGCAACCGGGGGGTAGGCCAGGCACCGCAGGGACAGGATCAGGGCTCACCAGGAGGAAGCAGGGAAGGGGTGGTGGGTGCTGAAGAGCCACTGACAACTGCAGTGGAGGTGTCTGACATGGTGTGTGCCGGCACAACTGGGGGGCATGGCTCAGATGTTGTGGGTGCCGGCACGACTGCAGTGGACCCTGCAGATGGAGTGGACAGGTCCGCCACTGCAGTGCCCAAGTCAGACAGGGTGGTAGTGGACTCCACTGCAGTGCCTACCACCAGGGGAGTAGAATGGGGAACAGGCAAGGTGGGCTGGACAGAGGGGAGGACACCCTCACCACATCAGTGGCACAGACAAGCGCAGCGGGGGTGTGGTGCCGGGAGAGCAAGTGGCAGGGGGAGAAGGCCGGAGCCTCTTGGGGATGGTATATCTGTGGGTGGGGGAACCTGGGGCAGGGTGTGGTGGGGGCACCTGTGGAGTGGGGGCCTGAGGGATGGAGGAAGGAGACCTGGTGCTTGAGCTGCAGGGCGGCGGCGGGGTCTTGCTCTTAGCACTCCGGGGAGACTTGCGGGTGGGGGCCTCAGTCTGTCTGTGCCTTGGGGAGGGTGTACGGGGGCGAGGGGCACTCTGCTCCGTGTGTGGGGGCTTCCTCTTACCCCTGGATGCTGGGGCAGCTGGATCGGAGGGGAAGAGGCCGAGGTCACTGAGGAAGAGGTGCTGGGTCTTTGGGGTTGCAGGTGAGGCAAGGGAGGGTGCTTTGGAGGGAGAGGCAACTGAGGACTGTGCAGTGCCCGTGGATGCGTGTGTGTATACCAGGGCCCCATCCCCTGTGAGTCTGGTTTCAGTCCCCTGACTGTGCGTGCGTGTGCGTTTTGTTTGTGGCGTGTGTGTCTGTGTGCTGGATGTGTGTGTGCTGGTGTGTGCCTGTGCCGGTGTGTGTGTGCTTGGGACGGGTAAGGTGCTGGGGAGTGTGGATGGAGCAGAGGCAGGAGGGGTGAGGGACTGTCTGAGGAGGGACACTGCTGTCGTCAGGGAGGAGTCCATGGACCTGTTGCCCCTCTGTAGGTCAGACATGCCCGATGAGATGCCCTCCATGAACAACACCAGCTGAGTCAACAGTGCGGTGTGCGCATGGAGGACACTCAGCATGGCTGTCTGCCCTACATGGAGCTGGCGAAGGAGGTTCACAGACTCCTCACTCAGGGCAGCAGGGGACACAGGGGCAGGGGGTGCGGTGCCTGGCCCAAAGGAGGCACGCTCCCGAACATGGGAGCCTCCACGGACCTTGGAAATGGGAGCCGATGGGAGGGCGGTGGTGGTGCTGGTGGTGGCGGGGACAGCAACACTAGCTGGGGTGTGGTGGCTGCTGACACCCGCCTCCACAAGGGAGTCATCCTCCGAGTTGCTCTGGTCCTCAGCTGAGGTGGATGGTGCTGAGGACTCCTCGGTGTGGCTCCCCTCGCCCTCCGTGCCACTGGGTCCCTCCGACCACTCCTCGGCTGCTGACCCAGTCTGGCTCTCTGGCTCCTCCTGGTCCGTGGAGCTGTCCCCTTCCGTGGCCGTGGATGTATCTGCAAACAATGGGGAAACAGACAGACATCAGTCACCTGCACCAAACGCACACACCACTGTGAGCACAGCACATTACAGAGCAAGCCCTGGCATCATTAGTTGTACATTGCTAAAAGTGCCCTAACTGAACTGGAGAAGCCAATTGTCAGTCTGATGCCAAGCATGGCACTCACATCCCACATGGCCTTGCACCCATCTGTCTGGTGTCTGTTGGATTGCAACACCCCAGTGTGGACACATGCACCAAGTACACAGTAGTTGGACAGTGCAGAGGACACGGTGTGGACACATCACAGCTCTTGCCACTGAGTAAGTACAGGTTTCCGGATGAAAGGGATGCCCAGAGTCAAATAGGAAATGCATGTGATGCATACCAGCGATAGACACCATGATGCACCCATGTCCTGATAGCCAGCGCCACTATGGTGTGCATGTAGCACATGTCACTCCCCTGCAGGACCACCAATAAGTTGACACATGCCATGGCAGAGGCATGACTGCTAAGTCATACATCACTGTCTCAGTGATGTATGACTTGGCAGCCAGACAACAACACTATGCACTGTGTCACAATAGTAGGTCATGGGGAATGCAAGTCCTGGAGCTGCACAAGTGCACATGTACATTCCCCACACAACACATCATCTTAACCCTCATCTGTCCAGGTCACACCTATTGGACATATGGGAGACCTGTGACACTACCCTCGGAACCTGAGCCCCTCACAATTTGCTGTGAATGGGGAACAGCTGCCTGAACTTCACATTCGCATACCCCAGTCTGCACGGGCAGCTGATCAAACACCTATGTGACACACAAGTATCGTCTCCTATGGTCACATCTCCAGGGGCATGCTGAGCCCCTACCAAGAAACACCCCAGCAGTCCTGGCAACTAATCCACAGCACACTGACACAGAGGCAGACACCTGAGGGGTCAAATCACTGTGCACAATGTGTCAGCTGATACACGGGAGTGGGAGTACAGAGTGCATTGCATGGCCTGGAGTAGGCATGACTGTCCTGCTCCACATGAATGAGGGATGTGCCCTGGACAGTGGATAGCTGGCTATGTATGTGTGACACACGTAATCTGCACACTCCTGGGGCCCAAACATTGTTCCCACCCGCTGCATGGGCGTGTGCCACATACCCCAGGCACATGTGGTGGCTCAGCTCAGCAAGTGGACCGCATATCAAAGCAACACGCAGATCACATGTCCAAACCCAGGCGTTGTGTGAACAATGGACCCACCCATGATGCCCACAACAGAGTTAGGGAAACAGATGCTGTCCCCCACCTTTAGTGAAGCAAACTGCAAGGACACAGTCCCAAGTGACACAATTCCCTGAATGTAAGGGCCACACCTGGGTATCAGATGAGCAGTGGGCAGTGCACAATAGAGGGACATGGCTCCTGGACAACATGACTGCTGCACTGTGGCAGTTGAACCAGGCCAGAGGAGGGCACAAAGCATGTAATACAGAGTTCACAGTGCAGTCTTTGACTCACCCCCTCCTTGCTGCTGTCTGGCCTTCAGCTGCCCATCCAGGTCTGGAAAGACCACCGCCAGGATCTGGAGCATGTGGGGGTCAGGGTCCATGTTCCGCCCCTCCTGCGAGGAGGCGACAGCTTCAGCTGGACCCGTGCAATCCTCCGGGTCCAGCCCCGAAGGTCCTGCCACCTCTTCTGGCAGTTGCGGATCCGGCGCTTGTAGACCCCCACGGACCGGACAGCCCGGACGATGTCCTTCCAGATTTCCTGCTTCCGATGGGCATTAACCTGTCAGGATGACAAAGTGAAAAGGCCATTACCACACATGCAACATATCCGTGCATGACACAGTTGTATATACATGTCTCAATCACAGGGGCACATGATGTACACAGGCAGTGCAAAGCTGACCATGGACAGTTTGCCAGACGTCACTACATGGTATCATTGCATGGGAAGTAAAACCATGTTCAAATGCACTGTCACTGCACCATACCTGTCCAGTGCAAGTCACTACACACTATGGGGGGTGACAACTACTCAGTGAGCCTGCTAGCCAGTGGCGTGCAGACTCTCAGCCTTGCTAGTCACACAAAATGCACATTCAGAAAGGCAGTGCACAGAACACTCACCTGCTCCCCTGGTGTCCCATACAGCTTGCTGTACTGTGGAAGTAGGCTGTCCAGCAGGGCCTGGTTCTCTTCAAGGCTGAAGGCTGGGGCTCTCTCCACAGTACGTGCCATTGCAGGGTCCAGAGGGGCAGAGACAGCAGCAGTGCAGTGGCAGATGTCGTCCTGGAGCATGTAGTGCAGGCAAGTGAGCTCTCAGGGGAACAGCCAGCAATATATATGTGCTGGAGAGGCAGATACTGTCCCTTGTGTCCAAAGTGATAGGTCCAAGTCGTTTGCATCTTCTGAATCTGGCCAATCCATGGAATAGCAGCACCAAAACACGCCCACAGCATCCTTCAAATCCTCAACTTCATGGCATACATGATTTTGCAACATTGTTGTGGGTGACCAACTGAATTTCCAGCAACCGACTCGTTCGAAATTCGAAAACGCGTCCGTTGCCAGGCAAGCCCATTGTCAATGGGTGCGCACCGATCGGTCCATTGCGGTACAACGCGCACAGGGGTACAACGCGTACCCGCACACATTGAATGCAATGGGCCGGCCGGAGGCACCGATCGGTCCATTGCAGTTCAACGCGCACAGGGGTACAACGCGTACCCGCACACATTGAATGCAATGGGCCGGCCGGAGGCACCGATCGGTCCATTGCAGTTCAACGCGCACAGGGGTACAACGCGTACCCGCACACATTGAATGCAATGGGCCGGCCGGAGGCACCGATCGGTCCATTGCGGTACAACGCGCACAGGGGTACAACGCGTACCCGCACACATTGAATGCAATGGGCCGGCCGGAGGCACCGATCGGTCCATTGCGGTTCAACGCGCACAGGGGTACAACGCGTACCCGCACACATTGAATGCAATGGGCCGGCCGGAGGCACCGATCGGTCCATTGCGGTTCAACGCGCACAGGGGTACAACGCGTACCCGCACACATTGAATGCAATGGGCCGGCCGGAGGCACCGATCGGTCCATTGCGGTACAACGCATCACTGTACATGTGACTGGCATATGTCAGCATGCCTGTCTCAGATGGACATATGCCAGCCACAGATAGCTCCCAGGGAGTGAGGGGCACACCTACATCACGACAGCCTGTCCAAACTTTATCATAAGGCATGTAAGGATGCATTTCCTATTGTGTGTATGTTGGTGTACATGTTGTCCTGTGGGTGTCACCTGTGGGCAGCCACCCCCAGGCTGTGCACGTGTTCATGGGGACAGGATCCTGGGTGTTACGTGTACATGACCACTGTGATGTGCAACTGTTCATATCTGTGCATGTGCCATGGTCACATTTCACAGTGGTGTGTGTGTATGTCATGTCACATACCCCGTGAGTCCCATGTGGGACGGTATGTTTGAGCCAGGGTGTCCCAGTGGCACAATAGTGATGGTCCTCCACAGTCTTTGTGCATGTAGTGTTTACAATGTCTCTGATTTCATGTGCACAATGGGAGACAGTCTCCACATCCACGTTGTGTGTGCATGGACTCTGATGTTGTGCGTGTGTGTCACAGACGTCCATGTCTGTCCTGCCGTGGCAAGTGGGGCCACTACCTGTGGGGGTCATGGTTGTTTTGCTGTGGTGTATACATGATACTCCATGTAATGCCAGTGTCCATGTGGCATTACAGGGTCCCTGGGAATGTACCTGTCGTTGAGCTGTGGTGCCTGGGGCACATCTGTCCTCACATGTCACTGTGGGGGTTATTGTGACACGGCAGCAGGAGATGGGAACTGTGACACGGCCTCATGATATCCAATGGGCCAACCTGGGACTAATTGATGCCACCTGTTGGACCGTGTTGACAGATGTTGGCCATGTATGTACCATACATGTCCTTCCGGTACTGCACACTTCATGTAGTTGTGCCTCATAATGATGTATGTTGGGATCTTGAGTGTGTTCAATGCCGCATATGTGGGGTGACTGACAATCTTGCTTACTTCTCCTCTGCACTGCAGGGCTCCTGCTGTCCATCGGCCATTCCCAGACCTGGCAACGATGGTGGAACGGGACAGCATCCGACGGTACCGCTTCACCAGGCAGCTGATTGAGGATTTGGCAGTGCAGTTGTCCCCACATTTGCAGCCTGGCCGGCCGTATCCTACAGCGCTGACCCCAAAGGTGAAGGTGATGGCAGCCCTACACTTCTTTGCCACTGGTACCTTCCAACATACTGTGGCGACTGCTGGTGGGATGTCACAGACCATGTTCAGCCGTGTGCTCCGCGATGTTTTGGCGGCAATGTTGCTCTTCCTGAACCGGTACATCTATTTCCCTAGACTGCGACGACTCACTGACGTGAAGAGTGACTTTTATGCCCTGGGGAGGATGCCGCATGTAATTGGCTCCATTGATGGGACACATGTGGCT